>JAHZNK010000014.1:0-15443 GCA_027744615.1 Lepidocyrtus cf. nigrosetosus NNG-2020 | reverse complement strand
TGTTCCCCCATCATCATCGTTATCATCATGTTTGGCTTCATGTACACTTCATATGGTGAAATGGTGAATTTGGAAATGAAATGAGCTTCACGCGTCGTCGAAAAATAATGGTGTTGTTTTTCACCCTTCTTCCTTCTCTTGCAGCTTGTCTTTCCAGTTTACAAACCCGCATTTTACATGATATTTAGCAAAACAGTGTGCGCTACAGCAAATCTTTTAAAAGACTTTATTTATGTGTTCATGATTATAGAAAATAAAAAAGTATTTAGGAAAATTAAAACTAAACGTTTGTTACTGCTTTGCTGGGTTGATTTACAGACTCAATTCAATTTTCCCTTGAAGCAAAAATAAGAGAGCAACTGCGTTATATACCAAAAATGTTTTGAAAAATGATTGGATTATGTAATTAATTTTTAGGGTGGTGTTGTTGACTGCTGACATTTGTTCTGTTAAGCCCTGAGCTGAGCTCATAATTATTTCCAAAATAAAAGCATTATTTATATTTGTATATTAATGTAGAATTCATCTAATAAACAAATTGTATCGCTTGCTTTGCAATTTGCCTTTTTAAAGCAGTTGGAAAACAACCATCAAATGAATGAACTGAATGCGAATGTCGTGTAGGAAGTGGGTAAAAGCTAGTTTAATAATGCAACTCTTATAGCACTTGCGAGTAGTTGATCACTTATTTTATCCATATTTGCATTTTATTTCTCATTGAAATAAAAACAATAAAATGATCCATTTTAAATCTTTCATTTACCCTCGTCATGCAAAATATGCTCAATTGTAAATAATGAATATAAAAAATGGCAGTAACAATAACATCAAAAATACACAAACACAAAGCAAAGCTTACAAAGTTCCAGATTACAGAATGCAATCGTCATCCTATCCCATCATTTCACTTGCCATTTCCTCTCTCATATTTTTTCTCTGAAGTCTGCAAAGCTTACAAAGTTCCAGATTACAGAATGCAATCGTCATCCTATCCCATCATTTCACTTGCCATTTCCTCTCTTATAATTTTTCTCTGAAGTCGAACTAGAAATGGCCTTTGCCCTTTCTTCTATTCAATTATGCATAATTCTGCAATAATGATATCATGATCATGTTGATTAGAGGAGGAACTGATCCTGCTTTAATTATGTGAGGAATATTTGTTTGATTAAAATTTTGATTGATTTTGTTTTGTTGAGGAATGCAAACATACACAAATAGCATGTTGATTAGAGGAGGAACTGATCCTGCTTTAATTATGTGAGGAATATTTGTTTGATTAAAATTTTGATTGATTTTGTTTTGTTGAGGAATGCAAACATACACAAAGACAGAGCGATGAGCCAAAATGTAAAAGTGTGTGTGGGAAGATTACTCTTTCCATTTAAACATTTATTCTTTTGATTTAATATAAGGAACGTGATAATTTCACCTGTATTTCAATTTTGTATCAAATCTATGAAGAGCCAATACGAATATAAAATCCACTCGTATACAATCTCATTTAGGATCCCGAGTGATTGTTGCTAGTTAGGGCAGATCAACCTGTGCAAAAATACATCATTACTTGAAATCTTCAAACAAAAAATATATATATTGGAATAGCGAATCGTTACAATTTTATAGAATTAATACGAATAAGGTTACAAAGTAGCGGCTTTCCTGCATAGTTGCATAATAACAATGTAGAGCAGCAGAAATCTCATTGTTTTTCATCTTTAATATTAATGATCAGTAAGTTAATACTCTTTCACATATAATGCATGCATTTAGTGGTTTTGTCAGTGTTTCCTTTCATTTGAGTATGAACTCTGATCTGATCTACACCTTTCATTTCACTTGACTACGAAGATGAGAAGACCAAAGGATTAACGTTTTATGGATTACTTTTTTACTTTGGGTTTGATCTACTAAACGCGTCAAGCAAGAAAAGAAGAGAGTCAAAAAAAGGAAGGCATGATAAGAACATGACTAAAAGTATTTGGCTTTTTTATTCAGAAAGATGAAGAGAATGAGATTTGCTGATCATCGATTGCTTTGCATTTGATGATGAGAAAAAGGATGAAAAAGACGCTGATATCAGTGGCTTTTAGTAGGGAGAGTGATGGGTTTACTTTTTTCATAGAATATGATGATGGGATAATATTATGATGACTTCTTTGGGTGTTCTTTTAGTTCCCGTTTTATAATGATGAGTAAAGTAGGTACGTAATTTTTGTGCATATAAGACTTTGTTACGTTTCATTACACTGCCTTATTTTCCTCCTCCAAAAAAACTAATGTTATAAACCCATGGCTCATCCTTCTCTTAGTTTGCCCAGTTAAACTATCCATCCATCCGCTTTTATGACAAAAGTTTATTACTTTTCTCCTTGTCTATCTTTTTCCTAACTGGATTGTACATTGAGGAGCTTTTTCTCTTTTGCCGATGATGATGGGATTGGGTTTTTGGGTAGGTTTTGTATACTTTCTGTTTCCCTTCTTCTTCTTTTTGGCTCTCACAGCTCTCAGCTCATTGACGATGATAGGTGAAGAATGAGGAGTAAAGTAAAAGTAAAGCATGATTTTCGTGGTGGTGACTGACTACTTTACTTATATGTCATGCAAGGATATATATGTCCATTGTTCGTAAAAGTTTTCTGGTTAGAAAGGAAACTAAACTGCAATCCATTTACATTACGTACACAATCTATTACTACACAGATTATTTCTCTTCTACCGCCGCCACTACACACAGACTTGCCACCACCAACCCGACCAGAAGCACTAAAAGGAGCAGAAAAAAGGAGATTGAAGAGAGCAAAAGGAGAGAGAAGCGTTTTTATTATTGTAAAACAGCTTTTATTTTACAATCACAACGAGAATATGTAAGCATTTACCACTTCTTTTCGGATATACGTTCCATACAATGTACTCACATCACACACATATTATTTTATTCCCATAAGAGAAAAATATAGGGATAGAAAAAAAGAGAATGAGAAGCAGCAGGCAGAGAACAACAACACATATTAAAATTGAAAAGAGTAGTTTTTTATATATTTAGGAGGAGGACAGGACACGAGAAGACATGAAGACAACAACATACCTTTAGCTAAAGAATATATTTTTACTCTATAAAAGTTACGATTTAAGAATACAAAGATTCACATACGCTGCTGCGATTATAGTTAGTGGGGTTATTATATATGGTATGTAAAATATGAGTTAAGAAAAAGTTCCTTTCTTATACTGACTTGATCATGATCGTCGTGATCTGTTTGGTGATGATCTTACCACACAGTAAATAATAAATACCTTTTTGGTAAGAAAGAGAATGGTCCTCTTCTAAACTAAAGTAATAGGACTAGAAGACTGCTACCACTTTAACTACGGACAGAAGAACTGACTGTTGTGTACAATTAAATAGTTGCTGGTCGCCCGTCATTATTATCATCATCATAGTCATCATCGTCATTCCTGAATTGAAAAGTTGGTCTCTTCTCCTCCTCACATTTTATGATCTTCATTGAGAGACTGTTTTCAACTAAAAAAGAGAATTGTTCGCTTTGCTCCTCTTGTTGAAATGTTATTCCTTCGGATCATTTTTTAAGTAGTACTATATAGTATCCACAATATAAAGAAGTTTCAATAATGTGTGTAGTAAGTAGTAAGTAATGTGATGATATTTATTATGATACATATGCAACTGCAGTTTTGGTTTACCTATGTGTACAAAAACGATGCAGAGATAATAATAATCTTTTGGGTTCAACTGAGGAGGATGATGAGAGAATGAGAGAGGAATATCGTAAAAAAGAGATTGATTCATGAAAAAATATGTTAGCCCTTTTTTACTTAAAATATTATTTTAGGGAAGTAACAGACCTGCCATTGCAATGCAAACCCTTTCTCATTTCTTCTACCGCATTTAATTTTTTATCACATTCTTTTCTAAAATAAGAAAAAAAATCAATCGTTACATTAATCCAATGCTGAGAACATAATCATTTCATTCCACTTGTTATGAATTGAGAGGTGCGTGTGCGAGTGTTTAAATTAGTTCAGATTGATTGATTGTGTGTGAGAGAGAATGTGAAAAAACGAAAGAAATCAAATATTTTGTTAAAAAGCGATCTGGTTTAAAATTTAGAACGGATCAATGCAAAACTTGTCAAAAATAAGTTTTGAAGATTTCTGTGTAATGTTTGAACAAGACTGAAACTTTATTTTAATCTGCTTTTATTCTTCTGTGGTTGTGATTTGTTGAATTAAAGTGTCTTTTTGTGTGTTGTGGAGGCTCCATCATTTTTTCTATTGGAAGCTTTGCATTTTGGAATATAGATCATGATCACCACATCACTACTGTCATTCTCAAACTTTTTTCTCTCTGTATCATGAAGAGGGACAATATTGTGCGATAATTTTTTATTGCAAAAATACAGAAGAGATAAGAGAGTTTGAGATTTGCTCATAAAAATGCAGTTATCTGATCTCTCGTTGATGGAATTGAGTGGAGTGGAATGGACGGCCGTTGTTGTTGATGGAAGAAAGGAGGATGATAATAATGTTGGTGAAAAGAACTGATGCGGGCTCCTCATGTTGCTGCTTTAAATGTGTGATTAAAAAATTTGCAACAAAAAACATCAATGCAAACAGAAACAGAAATGAATGACTTTGACAAGGTGTGTGAAGGAGTGGAAATGTGTGATGTGTGCCGTGTGTCTAAAGTATGTACTTTAACTGTGATAATGAATGATTAATTGTTGACGAAAGAATACAATATTTTGGCAAACGTATGCGCGGTGACAACAAAAAATTCATAGACAATTTGTTTAGTTTGCCATGCTGAAGAGAAAAAAATAAAGGATTAGAGGAAATCAACACTCTTTAAAATTCTTTATGAAGAATGTTTTTGAATGGGGTAAGTAACAATCAAAAATTGATGTAAAATGCAGCAAGCTATACATTTTGCCCTCAAGTTAAATGATAATCAAATAAAGAACTAAAAGTTTTGCTAATTATTAAGACAGTAGAAGCACCTTAGGTCAATGTAAAAACAAACATTGTAAATTTATTAGAAATAGAAATACTACAAATTAATACTTTAATTTGAAGTACAGATGCAGAATTATTATTAATAAAATAAAAGTGATAATTTACAATCAATCACGATATTTTAATTCAATATTTAGGTAAAATTAAGGTAAAGTTTGTTCTAATATTGTATTACGTTTTCCCTCACGTTCGCCTATTAATCACATCGACTAGTAATAAATATTAAATTTGTAAAAAAGTTTGCCAAAAAATGTAGGTATGGAACAAGCTAAAACAAATTTATTCAGCTAAAATCATCGACCTTGCACTGCACACCACGTACGTATTCTTTTAAAATATGCAGAATTTTTATGGTTATTACGATGATACAGTAATAAATGTTGCTGAACTTTAATCTTTACCTTTAGATTCAATTATTTCGCCTAATAACATTTGATAGACATACATTTTAAAGACTAGTTACGTGATTGTTTGCCAAGCTAAATATATTTCGTTCTTGTGTTTGTTTGTGTGCCGTCTGCTAAAAATCCGTGTACGATAAGGTTAAATCGTAATTTCTTAAACTAATTTGCAAGTAATACTCTGAAAGCAAAACAAAAGAAGCATTTACTCTCAGAGCTTTAATCATGCAGAAAAATTGGTCATTGTAAATTCAATAAACGATAAAATAACGCGACTTATTACAACGACGTGATTTGAATGGATCAGCTATAGATATTGCTCATTGTTGCTTTCATTATTATTTTTTGTAGGTGTAAGTGTGGGTGGGAGGACAACAGTGGAAAAAAAAGATGACAAACATACCAGTGCAATGGGACCAAGAACAATGCAAATTTAGTCAATGCAATTACAAAGAAATGCCAACTTTCTCCAAACTGAGATCGCATTTACAGTAGATAAGGAGCTACAACGTTTTTAACATGTTGATTTCCGTTTTAAATTGTGATTTTTTGTACTTTGTTCAAGTTTTTTTACAACACGGATGCAAAAGCAACAGAAACAATGTATAAATTAAGTTTAAAAAGAAAAAGGAAACATTTTTAAGTTCAGCCTCATTTTCAGTTTTATAACTCCAAGCCTGAAGGAAACAACTTTTATTGTTTCCAAGAGCAATGTCAAGTCCAAGTATGAGTGATGCTGCGGATACGCCAATGTCGGGGTCGTGTGGGAGCCCCTGTCCCCAAAGTCCCATTTCGACCTCAAAACAGATATTAGATTTTAGCAAAAAAGACTGCAGTGATTCCATGGATTCTCCAAGGAGGATTCAGTCACCGAAAACTATCATCGGTGAGACAAGTATTGACGCGGAGAGGAGCATAAACTCATCACCTGCAACTTTAGTGCCAACCCCTAGATCCACTCCACCTGTGAATGGAATATTAACGCCCCCAAATGATGTTGAAAATAATGTGGAACCGGGAAAGCTTAGTAAACCCGGCGGAAGGCTAAAATTCTTTAAAGGTGAGAAGGCACCTTTAATTAAATACTATCATATGGATTTCTCTTTATATCTTTTATTACCAAATAATTTAAATGTTTTTGTAGATGGAGTGTTGTGTTTGGAACTAACCCATCACGGTGAAGGAGAAAGAACAAAATGGGTTCAAATTCGGAGTAAAACTGTTTTTCCAACTTTAGTCCACGCAAAGAAAGAAGCAATCATTCCTTGTCACTCCACACCGTCCTCGTTTGCCAGTCCTTCGTCACTCACGCACAACCATCGTGTAGAAAGTTCCACTTCTCACAGCCGTAAGATATCACTTCATATTCCGTCACTTCAAAATGCGGTTACGATTCCAGTGTAAAGTCTAATTAATTTCATTATTACAGTTTCGGATGATGCATGTTCAATGCTTTCTTCTCCTCGCGTACGAGAAAGTAACCGGAAACAACCTGTGCCTCAAAGAGGATTATCTGGATGCCTTCAACTTTACATGAAACCAGCTCCTTGTGCCCTTAAACTTCGTGGTAAACTAAAAGAGTTATTTAGCTCGTCTCAGGATCAAAACAGAAAAAGATGGCCTTACAATTTTAGAAGGACGGATATTTTCCTACAGCTAAAAACTAGTGTCCAGTGTTCCTGTGATGATGAACAATCTCATGTACTTACAGATAATAGTATAAATAGTGCTGTCGTTTGCCAGTCCTTCGTCACTCACGCACAATCATCGTGTAGAAAGTTCCACTTCTCACAGCCGTAAGATATCACTTCATATTCCGTCACTTCAAAATGCGGTTACGATTCCAGTGTAAAGTCTAATTAATTTCATTATTACAGTTTCGGATGATGCATGTTCAATGCTTTCTTCTCCTCGCGTACGAGAAAGTAACCGGAAACAACCTGTGCCTCAAAGAGGATTATCTGGATGCCTTCAACTTTACATGAAACCAGCTCCTTGTGCCCTTAAACTTCGTGGTAAACTAAAAGAGTTATTTAGCTCGTCTCAGGATCAAAACAGAAAAAGATGGCCTTACAATTTTAGAAGGACGGATATTTTCCTACAGCTAAAAACTAGTGTCCAGTGTTCCTGTGATGATGAACAATCTCATGTACTTACAGATAATAGTATAAATAGTGCTGTAAATAATAATAATAACGATGAAGATAAAAAGAAAAGTGAAAGTCCGGATATAAAAATTGAAGGAAATATAAACGATGACGATACGGATAAAAAAGTAGATGAAAACGATGAAGCCTTACACTTATCGTCAGAAAATCCACCCATAAAAACTGAAAAGTGTGAAACTAGTAAACCTAAGATTGTGAATAGTTTTCGTAGCAGAATGCCATTGCAAAAGGTGGTGGAGCATTTGGAGAAATTAGCGGAAACCCAAAGGAAAGCTTTTAAGGACTTGACAAAATCAGCGAAATCAAATGGCGACGTTCTTAATGAAACAGGGAGAAAGTGTAGTGGTTCAGTGAAAACGTCTTCGGTAACACCGAAAAAAAGATTATTTAATGAAGTCGATGGGAGGGAATCAAATAGCGTCCGTCCAAAAAAGAAATCTCCAAACCGTTCCCATCACCATCATAATGATTTAGGCCCTGGAAGAACAATCTTGAATGTTCCTGGTCTAAATAGTGAATATTATAAGAGACAAACACCCACAAAAGTGTCAAAAACTTTGCAAGGTCATGCATCTCCCTTATTATCCTCTGCTGCAGACTTAGCAGATCTATCAAAATACAGCAAAAGTGAAATGAAACGTAGTAACCGTAGTCCTAATTTTGGTGCCAAATTAGCTTCACCGCCTGGAATGAATATAAATAGCAACTAGTGTTCTCAAATCTGAGCTTGTCGGAGATCGTTACTCCTCTTCGCCATCATCATCATCATCATCTGGAAGAAACACCTCGTCACCGAGGAGTCTTTCAAGTATCACGAGTAATCTTCAAGAACAAAAGTATTTCCAACAACAGACCATGTCCAAAGCTATCTCTTATACGATTACCTCCTTACTGGGAGCTAATTCGATTGGAAACAACGAGTCATCGATATTATCTTCAACTTCTTCGCCAAACTCTAAGCGTCAAACAGAATATGGCAGTCAAAAGCATTCAAGAGATAGCAAATCAAACACTCATTCCTCATCATCGATGTATCGTAGTCAAAGAGAAAGGGAAAGTAAGCATGGCTCCCCTATCAGAAATAGCTCCAGTGCACCTAGACCTGATAATCAAGATCAAAATTCATTTCTAAGACATTTACTGGACACCTCAGATCCCATTCCGCAGTTGAGTAAATCTTTAGATAGGTCAAATAAAAATAATTTATCAAGGTCGGCTCCAACAAGTCAACATCAACATTACAACAGCAGTGCTAATCCTTCAGCGTCGGTGGCCACGAATCATAACAGTGGTAGGAATAACAGCAGTAGTGGTGTCCATTCCAGCTCGCAAAAATCTTCCAAATCAAGCAGTAGTAATCATCATTATCAAAATAATCACAATGCGTTGAATAATTCTGTATCAAAAAGTGCTTCTTCTGGAACGCTAAAGAGTGGAGTTCCATCGTCTTTATCTCAATCGTCTGGAAAGGATGCACTTTCTGATGCTCAGCAAAATATTGCTGCTAACATTGCTTTACAATCTTTAATGTCATCATTACCTTTTGGAGTTTCTTCACCATACGAATTGTTAGCTAGGCAAGCTGCAGCTGCTGCTAATCCACATTCCACAGAGGCACTAACTGCCGTCAGCGGCGGCTGCTGCCGCCCTACAATACGGCTCCCTCATTCCAGGAAATCCTTTTAATACTGCAAACAATCCAATGGCAGCTGCAGCAATGGCAGCTTCGTATTTTGGGATGATGCCTCCAATTCCAAACTTTCCAATTCCAACGTCCTCATCTGCTTCGTCGATGAAACCGTCTTCATCTCCTAGTTCATCGCCAGCAGGTTATCAATCATCTCCATCCCCTTCATCACATTCGAAATCAAGCACGAATAGCAGTAGTAGCGGAATGAGGAAACGTCAACACGAGCTTTTACAATCCAATCATCAGCATAGTCGAGGTAACAACAGCAGCAGTATTAGTGGAGGTGGGGGCAGTATGTCTTGGCAAGGGCAAGGTCTGGTTAATGGTGGTCCTTACTCCCATCCACCCAGGAATAGTTCATCGCCATCACTTAGAAAAGCCGCTGGTACACCAAACTCAAATAGTCATTCTACTTCACCTTCAATTGTAAGATCTTCACCATCTAGTGCAATATCTTCGGAAGATGTTCCATCCTATGGAGGAGCTCTTAATCTTTGTTCCAAAAAGAAATCTTTTAGAGTTGAGACATCTCCCTCATCGGCGGATTTAGGTTAGTTTGGTTAAATTATGTTTAGATTTTCAGTAAAAAGTACAATTTGATGACATTTTTTTAACTTGATGTGATAAAACCAATTTTATTTTTTTGCAGATGCTCCATTGGATTTGTGCAAGAAATCATCCCGATAAACCTTTGGACTTTTATTGAATTCAAATTCGCAATGTGACTTATGATTTTAGATTTTATAAGTAATATACGTTTTTGTAGGTCTCCGTAAATTTAATTTGACTTTTTTGTCATCGTTCGGTGGTGCCGGAGTTTTAATTACTTTTTAGATAATTATGAAAATACTCGATTTTAATATAATTTGTATCGTATCGTACCTAACAAGCTTTAAAATTAAATATTTTTCCTTTTTCTATTTCGCACTTCGCAGCATAGTTTTATGGGTATTGTAATCAATTGTAAAATGTTCTGTTTCGTAAGTTCAATTGTTAATTTTCTAAAAACAAGTTAGTTAGATTAATATTTGTAACCATTAATCACAGGTAGGATAGTTTACACAGAAGCAAACCTTCAAGAACTTTTAGTTGAGTTAAAACAATGCTGAAGATTTATGAACCTGTGTATTAAACACTACTGGTTTGACTGAAGCTGAGAGTTTTTGTGTGCATGAAAGCTTGCAAATACTGTTACAATTTGCAAACGCTATTTAATCGCTGCCTAGTTAGTTTTAACGTTGTAATACTAATGAATTCTTTTAAAAACCAGTATGTGAATTATGTGATGGTTCTGAAATTGTCTACGAAATTAAAAATCCGGTTAAATGTTTTACATTCGATAATATGAATATTCAAAAAAACAAAGATTATAATTATTTATACTTTCTTATTCAACCGTATTGCCTTCTATGTAAAAAACTCTTACTACGTATTTAGTCATTCATGCCTAATTGCCTAAAAATCTAAAAAATATGAATCTATGCAATTATATAGATTTGATCTATGGAAATATCTAACATTAATCCTTAAAAGCTAGTTTGGCCTGTTGTTTAATGGTAGGGAAAATATTACAAAACTGGAAATGCAAAGAACAAAAATGCAAGTACTACATATAAAGTTGTCATAATTTAATTACATCAGTTTTACGATAAACTATTTATATTACATCCAAATATTATATTTTACCTCATGTAATTGATAATTGCAAAGCTTTTTGGTATTGATAGTTTAGGTATACTAATTTAGATAGTCGTAAAATAAAAAAACTTTTCAATGCAAACGAATAATGCTAAAAATGAAACTGATACAAGAATACAAAGAAAGATTGCCGAAACAAAATAATTTTTATAGTACTATATAATAAGACTAATATTTTTTGTTAAAATCCTGATCTTTTTTTGTACAGGAAATTTTTGTGCCAATTTGTGTTTCATTAAACCAAAACTGATTTCTGTGTTCTGTACAAAAGATGTTGATGATATGGCTAAGCTTATTATTATTATAAACTATATAATATAATATTTATATCAGACGAAATTATACACATGTTACGAAAATGCAGAATTTTAAATTCAATTCATAAAAATTAATTTATAAGTTTCTCATGAAATAAAACTAATGATATAATATAGTGACATGAAATGCCTTGCAAAAACTTTTTGTTTTCAATAAAATCAATTTTAACGGTTTTTTACAAACGTTCTTTTGTAAAAACTGCAAAACAAAAGATGAGAAATTCAAGTGCCCTCATATGAAGTGTACCTTCACGATTGATACTAAAAAAGAAAAACATGAAACAATGCAAACTCTCTGCCTGTGCTATAATATTCTATTTTAAATCTTACGCTTCATAAGAATTTAATACAATTACTACAAACAGCGTTTATGTTAATTGGAATAGTATGAGAATACGGATCTTCTAATTTTTAAAAAACATTTCCTTGAAATTACATGTTGAAATCTATTTAGCCAAGTCAAATCGAATGCTAAAAATATTAATGAAACTAGAAATTAGTTATTGCTTACAATCTAAAAAATATATTTGACCAACTTTGGCAGAGGTACTAAACTAAATTATCATTAGCACTGTTGTATTAAAAACGTTAAGAAACTAAATATGCCTTGTGATTAAGTCTAATTTTAAACTATGTATATTGTAAATTTTAAGTGAAACAATGAATCATAATGCTGTTGTATTAAAAACGTTAAGAAACTAAATATGCCTTGTGATTAAGTCTAATTTTAAACTATGTATATTGTAAATTTTAAGTGAAACAATGAATCATAATGAAAGATTTATACATACAAAAAGAGTTTGCAAAGTCGCCTTTATATCGTCTCGCTTCGCTTTTTTGCTGGGAAAGTACATTTAATTTATTTTCAATGTACAAAGTTAACTTTATGGAAATAGTTTAAGAAGATTCGTGTATATGTTATATAATAGATAGTATAAATTATGATTTACGATACCGTATATTTACAATGCAAAATCAAAGGTATGCAAAAATCCAATATAATATGCGTTATTAAAGAAAAAACTAAAGAATATAATTGTCGTATCTCCTGAAAGGCTATTTTCTTTTTCACACTCTCATTGACACACCCGGCATGTGACTATCACATACATTTAATCATTTTCATAAAACTCTGCAAGTACGGTTATCATTTTTATCTTCATCTGCAAAACTAAATTCTCTGATCTTTACTAGAATTTTGAAAATAGCATAACGATTATTACAATTCTGTAAATTGTTAAGAAAGCGTTTAATTTTAATACTCTACAACAGATAATTTTATAACAATGCAAGTTTTCCTAACACTAACGTATGTAATTGGAGCCAAACATTTCATCTTGACTAAAAAACTTGACTTAAAATATCTGCATTAAAATTAACAGTTAATGCAACCAATTAAGAAAATTAATAATGAAACCTTGAATGTTAAAAGCATATCGAAACGGCCAAAGTGATTTGCAAATTTTTATAAAGCTAGTCATTTCACTTATTCTAAGCGAGCGTTAATATTATTATTGCGTATATCTAGATGTTTTTCGTATTAAGGCATTTATATATAGGAAAGCTGAACGAATGTTTGCACTTTAATAGCAAAAGAAAGCTAAGAAAAGAAATAATCAATGCAATTCCCCCAAATGAAGTCCAGAAAGAATTTTTGTTTTGCAGATGTGTTGGATATGAAGCGAATGTCCTCTCTCTCCGAAAACTGAAAGTACAGGGCAGTTGCTCCTCCAGTTCATCTAAAAGTATGTGTGGTAGGAAAAGGAAGGGGAAAATGAAAGACAAAAGGGGTGATGTTGAATGTTGTTGATGCTTATGAAATTGTTACCAGTGATAATGATGAGAATTTTCATTCCACTGAAAACGATACGAATTGGTATGCCAGCCAAGCAAGCCAACTTTGGGCAAAAATAGTAGAGATCGATAGTAAAAAGAAAGATACCAAAAAAGCTAAAATGGGTAGCTTTAGAGAATTAAAATGGAAGACGGAGGTAGGGTTATGTTACGTAGCAAAAGCTAGGTAAAAATGTCTGTTTTGTTTAAGTGAATGGATTCATATTGCTCTTTCCTCTGTTGCTTGTTATTGTTATCCGGATGCCTGATTGCCGTTTGAGAAGAACGAGAAAAGGAAATTATAAATGTCATTCAAAATATTCAAATGCATTGAAAATGACAAAACCTTAAAAATCTATTTTAACGATGCATAACGGTTTCTAACTGTCACCATATTTTCAAAATACAATCATTGCAGCTGCAATGTATAGTTATAATAGTTAAACAGTAATTATACAAGAATCGCGTCATTAAAACAATCACAGCAGCTAACAAAATAAGTAGATATTGGTATTGTTCTACCTCTAGTCATTTCGTAAAACAAAAAAGAGTTTATATTCGTATATAAACAATTTCATATTCATTCAATTCATTGACAGACCCAAAGCTTTATTAATCTTCCGGCAAAATACGCTGGTCATACTCGTATGTAAAGTTCAAATACACGGCTGAGGTTTACTGACAAAACATAGCTCAGATACGTCCCTCTTTTTCATTATTCTCATTATTTTCCTTCTCTTGTCACAGCTTTATACACTATTTTGTTCATCAGACTGTGTAATAATAAAAGATCCTTTAATTTTCTCCATTTCTTCTACGATTCCCATCCACAAACACTGAGCTTTTACTTTAGCTTTCATTCCCCGTCATATAAACAGCATACTAGCATAGCTCTCTGTGAAACTTCATAAAATTCATGTAAAAGATATAAAAGTTTCCCTGTATAACTTATTAAGAGACAGAGGAGGTTGTTCATACAAAACATGCTAAAACCTATAGATATACCTAAAACAATTACAAATTACATAACTTTCCCGGGAGTTGAAGAAATCATTAAAAAATTAAATTTGTAAATCTTATTGTAAATAAAAAGCTTAAAAGTGTTTTCAAAAATATTCCCCAAACTGGAACTTCCGTTTTTTATTTTAAATTAGAAACCTATATGAATACACCTTCCTACTTACAATTGTCGGGATCTAAAGAAGTAATAGGAGTACAGAAGAAAAAAAACCTGAGAAAAATAAATTTATGTGTTAAAAGCTATTCGGAATTTCATTCTGTGCATCTTTGCCAAAGTCAAAAAAGGTGGTCTTCTTATGGCGTTATATACACGGGTTTCCTGTTGAAAGATAATTGGATCTTTAATTAAAATCTTAAGTACTGGATTAATTACAAAATTAAAGGGACCTATCCCCTCTGTTGGAGTTGGGAAAGATGAGAAGGTTTGTTAATTTAACAACTTTTTTATGAAATGTCAAAAAAGAATGCATTTTTTAAAGTCCAAAAAGTTTTGTAGATGTTGGGGTGCATCATTAAAGCAAAAAATTATGTGCATTTAAAACTTTGAGTTTGCGGTGAAATCATCTGTGCATCTGTGTAGGATTTTGCTTACTAATTTTAATTACAAAATTAATGTTATTTGTTTTAATTAAGAAATAATTAACTTTTGTTTTCAGATAAGACCTTTCGGCTTGAAACGAATTAGTTGAATTCAGGAATGAAGAGTTGCTGATTAAAAAATAAAGTGGAGCAGAAACATGTGCTAGTTAAAAAGTGGAATTTTATTAGTGTTAAATGTGCAGTTAATTAAATTAATTCCAGTTGCAAGTAACAGGACAGCTAAATACTTGTTTGGCGTTGTGGACACTGACAGTAAATGAACGCCGGATAGTTTGTAATTAATTTTGAAGGTTCTAATTGCATTTAATGCAACAGTAAATGCTTGAGTAGTCAACATCCGTCCGGCTTTCAATGTTTAATGAAAAGAATACCGTTTCGGGGGATGTAAAATCCAACATGACTACCATGTACAGGGTTGGAGGTGAGGTTTTTAAAATAATTATCTGGTATTGAATTCTATTGGTTTTATAACATTTGATAATGTTCGTTTTAGATTATGTCTTCTTTGAAACATCAACCAATGCACCGTATCAAGTTAGAAGAATCGAAGAACTTCATAAAGTAAGTTTTGAAACAATTTTGTCAGGATTAAACTCGTTCAAAAACTTGGCATTACAATTCTACTATGCATTCATTACTTTTCTCATTGACCTTTCTTGCTGACCGACATCAAAGTAAG
>JAHZNK010000013.1:0-10313 GCA_027744615.1 Lepidocyrtus cf. nigrosetosus NNG-2020 | reverse complement strand
ATGTTAATTAGTGTTGAGTCACTTTTCCTTTGTGTTCACAAATGAAACATTCAAACTCAAATCGACCATACTGAAATATGCTAAACAATACAATTAATTTAATTTCTATCGACCAGTACGGAAAGAAATAAACTTCCAAATTGAATACGACGACATATGGACATCTCATGGTGGTTTAAGAGTGCTGGTGGCAGGTAATATTGTGTGGTGGGAGGAAAGTATTAAAACAATGGCGTATTATTAAATTTAATAGCAAAACATGAAAAAACGACTTATTCTTCTTTTAAATTGTATGTTTGCAGTAACAAAGCCATGTTTTGTTTAGAACTGCCTTAGGACATGTATTGTAACATGATTTAGTAATGAAATATGCTTGCAACACAAAATTTGCTTTTTCTCCGGCAAAATGTAAGTAAAAAATATTGTGAAAAGCTGGATTGAAAGGATTGCATGATGGATTTCGCAAAAAAAAGTTATGTTTATTGTGAAATGGATAAAAATACATACCATCCTTCAAAGCATGATAATAACTTTTCCAAGTTTGGATCTATGAACCAGATACATAACTTTACATAAATATAGCCAATCGTAATATTTACTTTAACCCTTTTCCACCGATTTGAGCACTTCGTTAAAAAACAAACTTGCGTAAGAGCCAATACGACAAAAATATCATAACAAAAATAGAAACGGTTTGAAATAACAAACCGGATCAATACTTTGTCAAACTACGTAAGCATCCATATCAAATAACGGGATAGTGAGATTGTCAATTAAGGAATCTTTTTATGTCACAAAATTCCTCCTCCAAAATTTGAAATTGATTTTCTTTAGGTCTATACATTATGTTAAATATTTTGGCATTTGTTTAACGAAGTAGCTTGACATTTAAAAAATAAATAATCGTGATATGGGCCCACCATTCCAATCATTATTATTATTGATGTCCACCCGCAACATTTCCACCTTCAATTCCAAAATGGAAACACGCACGCAGGCATAATTTACTAACTTTTGTAGTCTGACAGTCTGCCAGCATGTCTGTAGGAATGAGATAGGAGATAAAGTGCCTTGAGGGAAATCCCAAGTCCTTAGATTTTTTATGCATGCATTTTACAAATTTGTCGTTGTCGCTGCTTCTTTAATTTGTTGGGTAAGCAGCAACAGCGCCAGCACCATTCTGGTCTGTCTATATTTAAGCACAACAATAACCAGTGTCATTGTGTCAAGTGGAAGCCCTGCTGGTCGATGCCACATGCTGACAAACTCATCTCTTACTTTGCCGAATCCATATTCACATTTCTTCAAATAGAAAAGACATGAAAACGAAGCACTACAAAAGATCAACGATCAAAAACTAACAAAATACTACATACCTTTACATTAAAAGAGAAACTATTTCAACTGAAATGTAGAAAATGGTTTTTGATGTAGCTCGTTTTATTTTCATGTTCTTCTCGTGTTCTCCTCATGTGATGTTCATTATATTCTTCCACGCAAGAAAATTTAGAGTCTAGAACTAAAATAACATGATCTACAAAAAGGGACTCGTTTTTCTGAAATCTCTTTTTTGAGTGAATGCGAATGATACGCAAGATGATAGCGAAAAGCTTTTATATTGTCGTAGGAATTCTGAGTACCAGCAGAACTAAAAATTCTGAATAAAACCTTTATAATAAAAAATTCTCCTGTTTGAATAAATGTGCACGCACACACATGCTGAACTTAACATTCGTGCAGAGAGAGTGAAGAAACTGGAAAGAGAACGTTAAAAACATTATCCACTCCAATTCTTGCACTTTTATAAGAATATCATTCTGTATAGTTGAAGGATACAAAACACGACGCACACTTCTATCATGTCTGAGCTCTTAGAAAGATCAAAAGAAGGAAAGGACGACGCAAGACTTACTTTTCTTGAGAGTCACTATCATCATCATTGCAACGCCATCAGCTTTCTTTTTCTTATTTGAAACATTTGCGTGTGTGGTGAATTCACTTGTAGAAAAGAGTATGGAAAGAAGTTTAGGTGAAGATTCATCCGACGGAATCCGTATAAAGAAAATTTCTTAAGAAAATCTAGTAGAATAACATCTAGAATAGAAAAATGAAATGCTAATGTCTGTAATTCCGTGCCTATACTTACATATCGCTGCATCCACTTTTTGATGAAACCAGCATTAGCATTACTTTTTTGCTACATTATGCAAAGTGTGAAAGAGCATTTCCTTAACTGGAAGGATTAGGATTACTGATGAAGGAGATAGCGTTTGACGAGTTGTAGAAGATTTGAGTTATGAAATGGAGTGGCAGTCTGGCGAAAATGTGAAGGAAAATGATGAGTTCTTGCAGTCACATTACCCAAAAAAGCTGTTTGGAAATAATATAGCAATTCGTTGAATGTCACGTTGAATTTCCAGCCCGCCTGTTGTTTTGACCCCACTACTGCGTTAATGATCACCTGCATGATTTCTTATTACTACAGAAAAGTTTTCAGTTTTTGGCAAAAATAAAAAATAGTGAAGAATTATCAGCGAATGAACAGGTTAGCGACTGAGTCTCTTATGTAAAATGTGTACGAGTCAATAGGCTGTGTCAAAAATATTTGTAAATTCTAACACTATCTACACTACCCTAGCTTTCCCCTCTTTTGAAACTGACAACATGAGTGGGAATTCATATTACAGCACTTCTCTATGAAGACGAAATGACACTTCAACTACTTTAAATTCTGGATCAATAGATTCCTGTATTTTGTATGACAGACAAGTATCTTGGAGTACCTGGCTTCCTGTCAAATTGAGTTTGTGATTTGCTGATAAAAAAATTTCCTACCTAGAAAACTTTTATTTTAGCAGAATAGTAATCGTTTTAAAATTGTTTTCATCCTTAGAAGGAACCGTCAACACTCCAGCATCAGTAATAAAGTCAAAATTGAAATTTGAAAATGTGCGAGTGAGTTGTAGTCAAGTCAAACTTGGGTAAATTGTACTTAAGTGTCGAGATGGGTTCGAAAGAAAGAATAATTAATTTGATTGTGCTAGTTCAGTTCTATCTACAAACAAAAACAGAGAGGAAGCATCTTTTCTAAAAAGCGGAGATCAAATCTAATCAGAACGTATAAAAGTACGTGAATGAAAGGGCATAATGTGCATAATAAGTATTCTATATTATCGAAAAAGAAGATTTAGTAGAGGAAAGGGAAACAAAACGGAGAGGAGTCTACCATGTCACATTATCATAAAAAGGGGAAAGCGATTCTTTGTATATTTTAAGCCACACCGAAGAAGAATAGGGAAAATAATGGAAGTAATGATAACGTGATCCTCGCCTCCTGCTCTCTACTCATAAATCAAAACAAGATAGAGAAAGCAAAAACAAGAGCGAGTTTTCCTTTAAAATAATTCCCTTTTCTATGCTTAATGGTTTGGGAAAAGAAACCGCAACACAAAATAGCAAAACTATATAAATTGGGCGTATATAAGTATATGCGGAAGAGAGATGATTATTATAACTATGAAGTGAATATGTATTTAACTTTAAAGAACTGCGTGGTGGTGACTTTGCTCTATCCTATTCCCAAAGACAGCTTCATTTTTCTCCTCCAAGCTAAAAACTCTGTTTTAAAAGGATTCACACTGTGAAATTATCTTTCCACTTTTTTCTTCCTGTGCCGATTATAATCATTCATTCACATAATTTCCTCATTTAATAGAGTTTTATATCCTTCCTCCTCCTCCTTACACTACAGTACCCTCATCATTTCCTTATTATTATTTTAATTTTATCTTATCACATTTTCCCCATCTTTCCAGTTAATGCGGTGGGGTAGCTTTCTTTTAAACAAACTGTTTCTTATTTATAAGATTTTAAACAAGTTTCTGGGAATTTGAGATTTGGGAATGAGATGAAACCTTTGAAAATATGTAATTTCCTGCAGATTCAACTTTGAAATGGAATCTCACAAGAAAATGCATAATTATAATTCTTCATTAACTGATTCCTTTTAATCAACAAACTTTACCTTTTCGCGTAATTATTAAAATACAAAATTGAAATGATAGGTACTCTGGGCAAATACCTAGAACCAGCAGATTTAAACAAACTCAGCTACCCGGAACCACTCCAAATCTCAATTTACTTTTGATTATGATCAATTTTAAAGTGTGAAAACATTTTCTGTACTTTCTCCGTTTCTTACGCAAATGACATGAGAAAACAATGCAATATATGCTCACAAGTTTTCCTTTCCAGGAAAGCCTATAGATAAAAGTGGCAATGACAATGGCTATTATTATCTTGCTCATTCCGCCACTGTACTTCTACTCAACTGCTCAACAGGAAAGTGGAGAACGTTATTGTTGTTGCTGCTACTGCGTATATGAACAAATTCTGGAAAAACTTCCGAGTTCGGAACGCTTGAAAGTGCTTTCTATTATTATTGCAGAACAAGTGCTCTGGAAAAGGTCGAGAAGAAGGTTGAATAGACCAAATCAGACGAACAGCAAAGATATTATAATGAATGAATAATACAGCTGGAGCAGTTAGCATAGGATGTTATGCCCATTATCATACCCTTGATAGGATACTTTGCACAAGGAGGAAGATATATAATATGAGAAAATGGAAGATAATAGCATCATTTCAAGGATCAGTCCGCTCTCTTGCAGCTTCCTCGGTTCATTCCTTTTTTAAAAAGGTTTTAGAAAAGACTATTCAAAAGAAAAATTGTACCAGAAAAGGAATAAAAGAAGAAGTGGAAAGAAATGCAAATTTTTTACAGTTCATGAAGAGGAAGACAATATCTATCTGGAAAGAGAAGGGAAGTGGCATGACACGGTTGCTATTTTTATTCTGTAGATTATGACCCTCTTGGGATTCCCATTTCTCTTCCTTTTCCTCTTAACATTATTTTCAGTAGAACTTTGCTTGGAGATTGGGAAATGGGGAAAAGAATACGATAAGACTGCTATTCCTGTTTTTAAATACAAATCAAGATAAAAAATACAAAATCTCTGCGACCAGTCTCAACCTCGGTCTCCAATAGAAGACTCCCGTTTGGCGGAGCAGTATGCATTACATAATTCCTACGTTTCTCTGCTTTTCCTCGTCGTTTTCTTGAGCACAACGATTAAAAAGAGCTTCACATTTGCATTATAAAGTAAATGGTGGATGTTGTGCCCATTATAGCCATTATGAATTAACTAAATTGAGGAGCAAATGGGTTCAAGCTTGCATAATATATTTTGACAGTGTCAGTTTTAGAAGAGATGCATCGTTTTAGTGGAAGTGCGAGTTTATTCCCTCGTCACATCATTACGTCTATTTAGCAAAGCATTCCCATCCGATTCACTTTCAAATGAATCTTTGTTGACATAACATTACAGCAAAATTAGTGGCACTCGCTTTTAAAAGAACTGTTCAAAACAAGAAAGTATTCTATAAATTAAACTCTTTCCTTTAGTTCTTTTATAATTTACCGCAGTTGTTGTTGTATTTTAAATTAATTGCATCTACTTTATTAGCGCATGCACAATATGTGAATACAATTGAATTAACATTGCGAATTCATAAATATTTTTTTCAATTATAATAAATTTGAATTACTCAAGTTTGAAAAGTTTATTTATCTATTAAAATAAGCAAAAATATTGAACGAAT
Source organism: Lepidocyrtus cf. nigrosetosus NNG-2020 (assembly GCA_027744615.1). Lineage (NCBI taxonomy): Eukaryota > Metazoa > Arthropoda > Collembola > Entomobryomorpha > Entomobryidae > Lepidocyrtus > Lepidocyrtus cf. nigrosetosus NNG-2020. The sequence continues at coordinate 4,652 of JAHZNK010000013.1, read as the reverse complement.
GAAGCAAGAAATAACAAACTCAGCAGGCGGTTCGAATTAAACCTTTCAAGGAAATGTGTTTTCAAAGATGCGCATAGGACGCAGTTAAATTGAAGTTATGGAATCTGTCAAAACCAAATGTTTTTGTTTAGACCTAAGTAATAAAACTTTGAGGGCAACGGTTTAATTGTTTAATCTCCTGCTGAATTGCAATACTATTTTATTCACTCGCATTTAAAGCGGTCAATACAATAATTTCTTAAAATAAAGCATTGGTTTAAATGTCAGGCTTGTATTTAAAGCTTGATTTACAAAATTGTTACTGAAGAAAAACTTAAATTACTTACATTAGCTTGCGCTGCATTAGCACGGGTTATCTCATTATCTCAGTAACTGTAATAATAATTACTTTAGCACAGTTTATATTGCCTACTTCATTGTTGTCTTGTGTTGTATCTGATCAACTTTCATCTCCAACTGTTCATCACCCACTCCCATTTTTCGAGAAATGAACACATTACAGAACTAACATACCTTTAATGGGCTAATCAAGTCAAAACACTTAAGCAGCATTGGGATATAAATGTCACGTAAAAAGAGACCGATAACAAGAAACAAGTTTCCATAAATTTTATAACAAAACTTGTAAATGGACTACCAGTTCGTCCACTTTAAAGGACCCCCAGTAAAACAATGCAAAATCCAATTCCAATCTAAAGAATAAGTCCGCCGTGTACCATTTGGTAATGCAAAGATGTATGTAAGCTGAGCTTGCTTGCACTTTGGTTTTTCTTTACGATTATCTTGTACTTTTTGTACTTCTTGTTATCTTTTAAGATAACAACCGTAGTAAAGTAATTTGCAATAAAACTCGTGGATATTCATCCATACCAATGCAAATTCATCCCGCAGTACCCCAAACCCACTGCAAACCTGATTATTACTTGTTTTACAAAAAGAAATCATAACAGAACCACAACTAACAATAAGCTTATACGATGAAAATATTATAACTTATCTAATATGATAAGTGATTTTCTTTGCAACTAGATTACGAGGGGGAAAATCTGCTGAGCTAACATAATAAGCAAGGCAGTAAATCTTAACCGTGTCATGAGCTTTTACGAATGGAGACAGCTCTTAGATAACTCCAAAGAATTCCCTTTCACTATTTTATTTTTCTGTTTTACTCGCAATGATAAGCCTTTTGCTTGTAGTTGCAACCCAACTCTCAAGTTTGTAACTCACATCAGCAAGACTTATTTTTATGTATCGAGATTGAGAATTTTATAGGCAATGAAAAACACTTGCTTTGTTACTGACAGGGAATAAAGAGAAGGTGGATTGTTAAAAGTTTTAAAGGTATACTACGCCAAAATTGGTTTCAAGCAACAGCATCACGTTAAATATCTCCCAGTATTTTTCTAGAGAAAGCTGTTGCAAAAGGATTTACTAGAGCAATGTTTTTGTAGCTATTTCGGGCTCCATGTAACGATCTCATTGTACATTTTTTGCTTTATTATTTTCCCCATATTTTTGATTTGTGACGAAAACTCGTGATAGCTCGTAAACTCGTAACTCTAAAATATTACTTGAATTTTGGCAAACTAACGAATCTGTAACAAGATTCAATACTACTTAGGGATAATAATAAAGAACATAAATATTTTCCCAGAAATTTTCCCAGCGTGTGTGGTATGTGCACATCTTGAACCATTGTCCATCTAAATTATTCTTTTTGGCGGCTCTCAGAATGTTCCCTTCATTCACATACTGCTCGTATAGACAAGAAGAAAACAAGTGACATAAACGTTCTTCTCACGAATCTGTAAAACAATAAATTGCAACAATAAACTCGTAACAATTCTTTCCATTGCATTACACGTTCTTATTTCAAAGTTTTTCTATTTATGTAAGTATGTTCATATTGAACACTACTTAAGTTTAATGGCATTAGCAGTTTCAAAGGAGCTGGACAAGCGTGTGTAAAGGGTTGAATGTGCAAATCGCAATAACAAGAAATGGGCTAGTTTCCCATTTTTGTAGTATCAAAACCCATCAACGAGGAAATAAGCGAGGAGGAAACATCAATTGGGAAATGAGCAAACATTGAAAACTTCTTCGTAAATAAAGAAAAACAAACGACGGGAGAAAGAATAAGAAAAGAAGTCTGTGAGAAAAGAAAAACAAGGACAGTTTGTTGCCAATTTCCCTTCAATGCTCCTCACAGTCCACCCACTTTCCTGTCGCGTCCATCTCCACTGTTCCATTTCATTTTCTTTGTGTTTCGCAGACAGTTTCCTTTTATTTTCCTCCTGACTTTTTTACTACTAATCTCATCGCAATATGGTGACTGTCACTCGGTATAAATAGTATGAATGTACAAGAATACATAATGGAAAGCGAGCAAAACCTGGGGAAAATCTGCAACACTGTTAAACAAAGTTGGAAATGGAACTTTCTTCCGTTTTCACGCACACTTGCGCTCATGAATGAACAAAATTGATGATGACGGTAATTTTTAATGTTGGGTCATCATCATCATCTCTTTTGAGATTCTTTGCATTTTAAGTAAATTGTCTCTTTGTAAGGGAAATCTCGCCAAATTTTAGACTGTCCACATTTGGTTTCCTTCTCTCCGGTCATCAGCATAATGCTCCAGACTTTTTCCATTTCATTAAAACATATGCTTTTGGCAACGGAGAAAGTTTCGTCAAAAGCGATTTACAAAGGAAATCTTCCTTTCACTACCGCAACTTTGCTTGTGAGTCATTGGCAAGTAGTAATCACTATTTTCACTGGTGACTGAGTTTGTGATCCCGCTACTTGCAAATTTGTTTAGGGAAAAAGGGAAAGTGCTAATGATGGAGGTTGGTCGCCAAATTCTTAAATAGTCTGTGTTCACTACCGCAACTTTGCTTGTGAGTCATTGGCAAGCAGTAATCACTATTTTCACTGGTGACTGAGTTTGTGATCCCGCTACTTGCAAATTTGTTTAGGGAAAAAGGGAAAGTGCTAATGATGGAGGTTGGTCGCCAACTTCTTAAATAGTCTGTGATGAATTCGTTTAGAATCTAACTAGATTCAGCTGGCGAGCAAGGGAATAAATCAATTTTAAAACTAATTTTCCCTATAAAAGCTGCTCTCCTTCCTGATGAGCACTAAACAGATAAGTTATTATACGCACACAGGCTCCAACTCAACCACTGCTTAAACACATCACTGCGTCCTTCAAGATCATCAGGAGAACAGTGGGGGGATATTACGCACACAGGCTCCAACTCAACCACTGCTTAAACACATCACTGCGTCCTTCAAGATCATCAGGAGAACAGTGGGGGGAAGTAAAGGCATACCATTATTCAGATTAAAAATTTCCTGGTTGAGGGGATTCTCTGTTTTGTTCTTTTCGTTTTTGGAGGTTGAACAAAAACAGTCTCCGAAGAAAGCTCATCTTGTTTCTGCTCCCTTTCACAATCTTTGTTTCGTATATTCATCCAACTTATATTTGTATATTCATTGCAACGTTATAGTCTGATTATTTTGCTTCGTTTCCGGAATTTCGTTTTAAATTCTATTATAATACTCCTGCCTTCATCATCTTATCGTAAACCTTATTATTCCTGTTTACTTGGGCTTTGGTTATGCTGGTATTGTCTATCCACTAACTTAATTACTTCACCAAAAATCTCCAAAAACTCGTTCCAAATGAAAAAATACCTCGGCTACAAACCAGATTAAGAATTTTGGAATAACAGACAGATTTTTTAGAAGATGGTTTGTCTGCGCACAATGTTTATAATAACATCATCATGAATTTGATTAGCAATACTATAGATTAGAATTTAAGCCATAAGTTTATTATAACGTAGTAGCAAATTACATGAAAATCTTAATCTAATCAAATACCTTTTTTATTTTATTACAGGAGGAAGGGAAAAATAATCGAAAGGAGGGGAAGAAGACATGGATTTTGGATCCCGGAAGTAAGTTTACTTGTTTATTTAGATAAGATTTTCAAGTATTTTTATCTCCAAATGTCTCTTCAAAAGTTTCAACAAGAAGAGCAGTTTTCTTAGGAAATGTTGTCGGATAAAGTTGATCATGATTATGAATAATGAAGATCTAGATGCAAAAAAAGTTGTTGACAGCAGAAACCTACTTATGTAAAGGTATACGAATCATATTAGATTTGCAAATCAAACGAAAAACTATGTCTAGAAAGAGACATGGAATGCTCATCTTTTTATGTATCTAAAATAAACATTTATTTACCATAAGGAAAGTATGTAAATAGGTCTGGAAAATATTTGAATTGAAGAGAGTGACACATTTTCTAGTTCTTTGCAGGAAACTTTTAAGCGAGTTTTTTTATCTTGGTTGTTTATGGAGAGATATAAACAAACAGAGCTGGAAATAAAAATAAAGTATTTCTTTCCTTTTGCTTTCCATTTCCTCTACAGCTTCCCTTTATTTAAATAAGTATATTAAAATACAGCAGGATTTTATTATATAAAAATGTGCGCAAAAAATGTATCATGATGCTCAAATTTAAAAATTTATTTTCCCATATTGTTTGTTGTACCCTCTTGTTTTACCCGGGAAAATGCCCTCTTTATTAACACCCATTCCCTATTCATTTTCATTTCGCATTCCATTCATACAGAAAACAT
>JAHZNK010000012.1:0-10115 GCA_027744615.1 Lepidocyrtus cf. nigrosetosus NNG-2020 | reverse complement strand
ACGAAAACTAATCCTGAAAATACATATTATTAAGTCACTTTTGCAAGTTAAAGAAACATCCTCACAAAAGCAATCCCATTCCAATCAACGTGTGATCTTCATCCCTCATCACCACTCAAAAGCAAACCCTATTCCTGTCAATTTTCTTCGCTACACATTCATTTCACCCCCATAAAAGGTCATCTACTTTTGTAAAGTTTTATCCTTCCATTCCTTTATTATAACAATATTGAACACAACAACAGCAACAAACAATGTGATTTGTAGCCTTTAAAAACAACGCAACAATAAAACTAAAGCACCAAACAACAGAAGAACCTGCACTTTTGTTAATGTTATGCATGCATACCTATGATATATTAACAAAACTGGATGACCTTGCTAAAAATCCTTGTGTGACCTTCCTTCCGTTTCAAACACCCCTTTAAAATATATATCTCACCTTCATTGCCACCAGCAAAAACAGCTACAAATAACAAACTAAACAACTATACCTATACCATCATCGTCGCACCGTCCTAATCAACAGTTGCCATCAAAATTGCTCATAAAAATGTTGAAAAATGAACATAAAAGGATATCAAAAATACACACACTCAATTGCGACGGATGACCCTTCTCCGTTCCCCATACCCTTGAACAAAAATATGTAAATTCCCTTCAAAAACTCACATTCTAAACTCACTCTCATTCATAATCCTCCAACTGACTTAAACTCATTTACCAACTTAAATAGTTTGGCTTAAAGCCCTAATGGAGTTCAGGTATTTTTAGTAAATACAAGAAGAGGAACCCTTCAACCCGTACCATTTTCCCTTAAAAACAAAAAATTTAATTTTAACTGTTCGCTGATGCATCTTTTATTATGTACCGTTAATAAAACTTTTACAAAATTGCAGCATATCCTGTTTTAATGGCAGTAATAATAGAAGCGAGCTTTTTGCTAATACCACAATTATTATCCATTCATTCTTAAAAAATACGAAGTTTTAATTTTTGATGCAACCTTGCGCATACTATTAGTACAAACAAATAAGAACAAGAAGAAGCATCACAATTTTATTGCTATAAATGTATGTGCACGTGGATGAGATAATTCCTTCTTTACCAATTTTTCTTGTAGAAAAAATTTAAAAACAAAGGCTTAAGCAAGCGATCAAACCCTGCACTTTAGATGAGACCTTACAAGCTCAAAAAAGACATAAATAGGCAATTAAATCGCAGAAAGAACCTTCTTCGTCATCTCTTCTTAAGTAACAATTTTTCTGTTTTTTACAAACTACACAATTATCACATATACTACCTGCTTCTTGTTTCTTTTACTTTGTCGTTTACAAAATCATTATCAAACAGGATACTAATACCAATAAAAGTTTTACATGGGAAAAATCATGTAAATGTCATGAAGCAAAGGTGCGCAATTATTCCCACCATATCCAATGCAATTTCTTTCCCGTTTCTGAATCAGAAACTATATGAATCTTTAAACTTTATAAGATCTCTTATATAAGCATATAACGTGTAAGCAGGTAAGTATGGTTTGTTACAAAACTAATGAACTAAGGAATGAACATGACATGAGACATGACAGAGTGATTTTATCCTTCAAAAAGTATAAAAAACATGAATACATACTTAAAGAGAGACACTACTACAATAACTATCAAATCAGAAGCTGCAAGAAAACTAAACCAATTCAATTCTCGTATTTATCTGCTCCCATTCAAGTGTAAAAAAGAGATTGTTGCTGTTAATATTGCTATATTTACTGCTTCTTCTCCTGCCACTTTTTACTTCATTTCCATCCCTCTGTATTGTTTTTCTGTTACGTTGCACCAGCAAAATGCACACCAACTTCAAAAGAACAGGATTTTTGCAATTTGCAAAATAAATGTGCAATAATAATAAATTCGTATATAAACTAGCTTAGTCTAGTTAACTTCGGCTTGACTTGCATTAGTTAACTCACCACTTTGGCGACATGTTACGCTCATATAGTGATGCTCTCATCGTTCATGTCGCAGGATGGATTTTAGAATTAACGAAAGAAAGAGAGAGAGGAGAGAAAAAGTGAATGTGAAGGAATAAAAAATATCTTCATTTCATTCTATTATAAATGCGTGCAGATATATATATTTTTATAGAGGAAACTATTTATTCTCTCTACTTCGTCTTCTTTTCTTAAATGACTCTTGATGATGAACTATGATGACTGTGACTGTGAAACAATCAAAAGTCAGCATAATCATTACCAACATCGTCATCATTTCAGTTACTAGACAATGCGACAATTTTACCATTATTCAACTAAAATGTGCTGGCTGTGTGCAGAACTAACAGACAGCAGCAAGTGGAGACTTTTTAGTTGCATTATTGTTCAAGAACTTACATAAAAAACTGTAACGAACACGCTTAACTACCTATATTTAAAGATGATTGTGACCTTCCCTTTAAAAATACAACATGACATGGCTCATGTAATTTCTGTTGCTCTCTTATGTGTACATTCATTTGTATTTAGATAAAGTACTTTATTCTATTTTCTATTCTTCTGTTCTCAATTCATCATCGTCATCGTCGCCGCCACCAACACCACTACTACCCCCAACCACCACAGAGAGAGGGAGAAGAGATACCTTTACCTATATCATGTCATTATCAATGTTGATTATCAGTAAAATTCAAGATAAATGTGTTTCTTGTAAAATTGCATTTTCTCAAGTCTATGTGGACATAGACATTGCATCGCTTTGCCTTGTCACTACTTTTCTTACTACCGTAATAATAGAACTGAGGATTATGTAGTAAACTTTGCATTATCTTTTAGCCTAGAGTGTTTGTTTGAAGAAAAAAAACGTAAATGGAAACCCAGAAGTATCATTCACAATATAGAAATCATTATCGCATTGTTTCTGATACATCTGATCGCGATAACCTATATAATGCTCTCAGTTTTGATTTTTTTCGAGATTTTTATGTTGCAGAAGAATGAAGGAATTGCTATAAAATATGTGGTAAGCAGAAGGTAAAGTTCCCTCTTGATTCTTTCCTTGATTAAAATTAAATATATTTGATTTAATTTGTTTAATCAGAGGAGGAGGAACGAATAAACGATGAAGGTTTATTGCTGAAAAAACTATTCTTTACACTATTATTGCTACTATTATGTGATGCGTAACAGCACTTCATTATGAATGTCAATATGCAATTGTTTAAGAAATTATTGTTAAGAAGAAGGGAGGAGGATGTTGATTAATATAATGAAAAAATTGCACACATATAAACTGAGCTGACAATGAGTCCTTCTTGGTTGATTATGACGAGTAAGGCTATTACGTGATTAACGTACGTGTTATAGTATGCATTTTTACTTATTTTCTTCTGTTAAAATAATGTAAGAACAAGAAGGAAAGCATTAATTTAAAGAGAAAATATCAGCTTTTAACATTAAATCTTCTTGAGGATATTAAATTATGGATTGTTTTAAGCTTTAAATTGAGCAAATGCGAATGACTAGGATGATTAATAAGAGACATAAACTTATTTTTTTGAAAAATGTCTGAAATTGTTCTTGCTTTTAAAATAGGTGATAATATTTTTAATGATCTTGATAGTGATGCCTATGGAGTGGAAATTTATGGAGTAAAAATGGATTGGAGTGTTTTAAAGCGCGTGAAAGAAATGGCACGGTTTGCTAAAGCGTTTAGTTATCCTTTTTGTCTCCCATTAAGATTAGACATGGTTGATTTGTAGTTATATTGTGTGTGGAGACTTGAAAAGAATTCAACCTGACAACGCCCATTTCAACGAGGATAGAGGATAAAAAAAGAAAAAAAAGAATGTGGAATAACTGATGATCATGAACATTCATGATAAATTGTAATGATTTGGTTTTTAAGGATAAATTAGAGACGGACAGAGAGGGACATGGCAAAATGCTTTATAACTTTTGTGGTACTATGGTGCGGTGTTCTTTCGGCTAAATGTTGGTGTGGCTTTTCTTGTTCTCCCTTGTCAGATTTGCATTCATTCTCACCAACAAACCAAAAACTAGCCTTTAACTAGAGAAAAGAGAATAAAAAAGTGGAAAAAATTGGTTTGTCCATGTGGCTAATGAATGGTCGGATGATGGGACAATGGACAAAGCAAAGTTTGCAATGGATCTATAATAATGTCGCATTCTCACTACTTAACTAAGATTTTTATGCAAAATTTTTATAATGATTTACTGGAATTTTTATGAAATGGGAAGTTTATAAAATGGGCTGACACGTTTTATACTTAAGAGTTTTAATTGGAAATGAATAAAAATGAGTTTATTTAACTACAGTTTTTTATATCTTTGCATCAGTGTCCTTGTCTTTTGAACATTTTTGTTGATTTTCCAGTTTAGATTTCAAGCTAATTGATAAAGGGATGATACAATTGAAACACAAAATGTAAATCGATCTTCATGATTGATTTTTGCTATAATAAATGCAAAACAAAACCACGCCACTACGTTAAAGTACAAACCACCATAGTACTAGTTAACTAAGATTTTTATGCAAAATTTTTATAATGATTTACTGGAATTTTTATGAAATGGGAAGTTTATAAAATGGGCTGACACGTTTTATACTTAAAACTTTTAATTGGAAATGAATAAAAATGAGTTTATTACAGTTTTTTATATCTTTGCATCAGTGTCCTTGTCTTTTGTACATTTTTGTTGATTTTCCAGTTTATATTTCAAGCTAATTGATAAAAGGATGATACAACTAAAGCACAAAATGTAAATCTATCTTCATGATAAATGGTTTGGATCGATATTTGATAACTGATCAATAGCAAAACAAAACCACGCCACTACGTTAAATCACAAACCACCATAGAAGAAAATGAGACACATCTCATTACATATGTAAATTGCACTTGTGTGAATTTGCGATTTTACACCATTTCCCTGGATAAATTAGCCTAAGGATATGCAAAAGAAAAAAATATAATTAAAGAATTTGTTGGGCGCATCCTTACAAAAACCTTAATTAAAAATTCTTACGAAATTCTTGTCTAGCCCAAACCAAAATTCCTCTGTCAAATATCCATATTTTCAATTTTGTCATTCGTTTCAATCTAATTTTCGTAATATCAGAGCAGAAAGTCCAACTTGCTACACAACCCATATAAATCAGCAATAAATCCTTTCGAATTTCGCATAATAACAACAACAACATGAAAGCGGTTGTTGTTCTTGTTGCGTTATTACTTATAGCAATCGATGACGACAAAGAATGATATACGAGATGAGACAAAGAAAGAAAACGAAATAATAAAAATGCCAAACAATCACATCTCCAATTCAAATCCATCCCAATTCCGATTATTAATTTATCTATTTTTGACCATTCACAATTGGATCCTCCTTTCTGTCCATCATCATTCATTATCATCATCATCATCGATTTTATATTTTGCTCTACAATAATAGACGTCTCTGTCTCCTGCTTCTGATCTGATCTGCTTTTTTCGCCAAGTAGACATACGTAACCCCCTGCTCATCAAACTTTAAATTATTCATCTTTTTCTATTACTGGCTCTAACTACTTACCCGACCTACACGATAATAATGATGTTTGTGTGTGGACCTACGCGAGAAAAATGTCCATCTTCCAACTCATCACATCACACCTTTTTACCAATTATAGGCAAACGAAACTGCATAATAATCACATATAACGAAAAAATGCATGCATAATAATATCATTCATTCCTCCATCAAAAGTAGTAAAACAAGAGCAACAGCACCTTTATTACAATGGTTAACAGAAGTTCTTCTCAAGTGGTCGTAATAATGATAATCATATAAAGTAGTAGCTCTAGTAAATAAAGTGCGAGTAACAATGCGGAACAAAGATCCAGTTCTCTGGAGAAGAACGCTTAAATGGAAATTTGATCTTTTATGCTCCTGTTTTAGTTTCTGCATATGAAAAAATGAAATTTAAGGTGGACATATAAAGTTACATGTGCGCACACGCACTTTTCTTGGCTTTGTTGTTTTTCTCTGTTTCATTTTCTCTTGGTTAAAATCTTATAATCTTATTTTGGTTTATCTTGATTTTGTTTTGATTCCTTTGCCCAAAAACGATTCTTAAACAAACGGTTTCTAGTATTATTTATGCCACACAAAAATCAAAGATATAATGATTGTAGTTATACCTCCAGCGAAACGACTAAAAATATTTTTATCACTCATGAATATCTTGTCTAAATTTCTTTTAGACGAAAATATCACTGTAAATTTATTAGTGCCAAGCTACAAATTTTGATAAAAAAGAACATGCAAAACAAAATCCTATAATCATCCTCCTCTCACTCTCAGTCCATGCTTCATGCTATAATAATTGATAGTTTTGTGATTGTAATTGTGCAGCTACAGTAAGCAAAACAGTATAGCTAAACGAAAGTGTTTTTGGCATGGCATAATAACTCACAGGGTTGATTTAAAGAAACATTGTTTTTGCAGAAAAAGTTGCTGTTTTTGACTTTTGATCTGTTTAGATTTTTTCATTCATAAAAATCAAGAAGCAAAACTGCCAAAAAAATGAGAGAAACAAGAGGAGAAGATTAATATCCAAAAAATGAATCTGCTTCTTCAGCTAGCACGACTTGTCACAGGGCGTGGTAGTTTCATTATATTATTTAAGTAAAAATGTTTTACCTTTGACTATATAGTTCACTAAACAATAATGCAATGGAGCATGTGATCATCATCATCATGATAATCAGTCATGATGATTATCATGATTATTATTATTATCTATTTTGTATATGTCGGCGTCATCCCTACCTACTTAAATATTATGAATGATGTACCTTATAGATTTACCTAAAAATTTAATATTTCTCCCAAAAAACTTCAATTCAATAAAATAATAACAATAATAAATTATCAGTGATCAATGAATGGGAACGGATTATGAAATCCGTGTAGGCATTGTATTAAAAAATTGCTTATGCTTACCTCTCAAATATTTTGTGGTCCTTTTGGGGTCAAATCCAATTCGAAAAAAAGAATCAATAGTGAAAAATCCTAAAGGTTTTCCAATTGAAGGATCCCATTTAAAATCACTTGAAAAATTCACTGATCTCCGATCCACAAATCAACTTTGTCCCTGTTCACCTCATTATTACGAAATTGTTTTTGAATTTGGCACAAAATCAAATAACAATGAATTTTCGGACACTCAGAGAACGTTTTTCTAGAGTTCTTCAATTTCACAGCTTCTCCAGGATATAATTTTATGGAGACACTCTCAAAATCAAAAAGAAAAAATAGTGTTCAAATGTTATTCATTAAAATCTTGTCCGCGTTTTAACAAAATTTGAAATCCCAAAATTGTTCAAAATGTACAAAAATTCACAGAAGAAAAAGTGAGAAACTCTTTTAAACTTGTTCAACCCTATTTTTCAAAAAAGTTACTAATTCTCTCTCTTTTCTTCACTCTGGCTTGCTCATCCCAAGCAAAAGCTTCATCTCACTTTTCTCAAAACAAAACTAATAATAGACTCCAAACTCCATACACAATTCCTTATTATAATATCTTAAAAATCTCTCTCTCCCTTAACAAATATCCTTCTTCTTCATCATCATCATCAGCAACATTATCAGACTATTCTCATCCCATTCATTTGATCTTTTGCTTAACTGCCGTTTCTGCTGTGAAACTATAATAATGATGATAAGGCTAATAATGATGCTCGATGGAATATGGAATTCTCTTAAAAAATGAATCTTTCACATAACACTCGTCTTCTAACTAAACTAGAATATCTGTAGAAGTACTTAAACAACAATAGCACACACACCCAAAAAATCTATCAACATGTACTATTATTATGATACTTCTGCTCCTTCTTGATGGGATGTGGCGATCTTTTCATCATCTATAAAAACTATACAATCTGAATCAGATCATTCCTCCAAAAAAATCCTTTCTGAGAGATAGACAGAGACTAAAAAGTCTTTGCTGCTCAATCTCGTCAATAATGAGAAGGTACATGCAAAAATCGTTTGCAAACTAAAGGTAAATTTGGTTGGAGCAGTAAAGGCACCACGCTCTAAACTCCTCTCCTTTAGACAGACCTAAGACAGTTTAGTCAGATATGCTCTTTTTCACGTTAAATCTTTTGAAAACCGCCCAACCATCAATCCCTCCAACACTAAACTGACTTGTTGAGCTAACTTTACAGTAATTAGTGTTGTATTGGATAGTTTGGTTATGTTATATGAGTGGCGATTGCGTTCGTTGCTGATGTTGATGATGAAAAAAGTAAAAGGATTTTTCTTATAAACTTACCTACTCAAATTCAATATCTTCTATCCTTCTCCTACACTTCTTTTCTTATGATTACTCTTTTTTCAGAACAATTGCATTTGCATTACAGCAGCAGAGAGTCCACAGAATTATTGCAGTAAGTCTCTTTTATTTCTTTGCGTTGCGTATCTATCTCTCCCATAAAATTCAAATTGCTCAACGCAAGTCGCTCAATCCTTTTGCTCATCAAGCTTTTCAGTGTTCCTTCACTCTTTCTTTGTTGCTCACTCACAACAATTCACATAATCGGCAGTAGCAGCTCAAGAAAATGTGTTTCAGGTATATATTCAAGGTAGTCTCATAATGATACTTCACATAACAATCATCATTAACTTTAAAGCAGCAGCTGTAGTTTTTTTTGGTTATGCAGCGTAATGCACAGCAGCGTTCAGACGCTGCGTTGCTCTGTTAAAAGGCTTCAACCTAAACATCAACCCCCTTCAGTTTTCAATCATCCCACCCACCCCTTCATAATATTCAATTCACTCGTTCCTTTTCACATGTTAAAAGAGACATGAGAGACCCTCGAGGGATAACCCTTTTCATGCAAAATGAACAAATTTTTATCTTGATGATAAGTCATTGAAGCATTCAGCTTTGCTTTACTCTTATTTTTTGGAAAGGTCACTCATCATCATCATCATCATCAATATCAGCAACAGTAGCAACCACACAAGCCGATCATTTCACTCTCCTCCCTTTTTTGCCATTGCTCTTACTACCCCATATTACTTATCTTTTAGTAGCCCCATTCATCACTCATTTTAGTTTTAATCAAAAAAGGCTATTCCTATGCAATAGCTGAACAATCATCATTTCGTCAGTAAAATCAGAGTTTTTAACGGGGAGAAAGAGAATATTAATATTAAGGTGCACTCTGTAATCGTAACAAGACTAATTTTTTCTCTACATGTTCGTTCCCTACTCATGTATCTTTGAATTAAGATGGCAAGGTAAACTTACTCATATTGTGAAAATGTTATATAAAAATTGCTTTGTAGCCAACGCCTAATAAAACGAAAGATATACATTTTATTCACCAGATTCATACTAGTTCCAATGATAAATAAATATTATGAGAGAAGGATATTTCTTATAATTCCTTTTCTGATAATCACTTTTGGTCTCTCTCCCATTCGTGCATGTGCTCTTATTAAACTACATTAAGGGTGCATGCAAATTTTTTTTGCAAGAAACTATAATAACTGCTGCTGTTGATATTCTTTTTATGCTTTTCATATAAAAATGATTAGGTTCGGTTTCGACTGATGATTTCGCTGTAGTCTCTCTCTCTCCTTTTGCTTCTGATCTATCATCACCAAGTCAAAAAAAAGTTTAAATGAAGTCCCTTCTCTTTTTCTTGTTGGACTCAAGGTCAGGCCATTTTATGTATACTTGAGAGCTTTAGCGAAGGTGGTGGTGTTATATAGGTAGATGGAAATAGCCCTTATTTGAGCATAATAAATTTTAATTCCCTTGTTTGGATTATATTATTATACAAGTTCCCTGTGCAAAAACTGCACTGCTCACCATGAACGTATTCAAACTACAAGCAAATAATATGAATGAACTGTTATAATAATGTGCAAAGGAATCATCCAAAATGAAAATATACTATTGCATTTTATTTTAGGTAGTGTTACGAAGAAAAAAGATCAAATCATCATCAACAACAAATCTTTTGCTATTTTAGAGTCACACGAAAAGTAATAAAAATATTTTTATGTAAATTGGTTCAATGTTATGAAGCAATTAGGT
>JAHZNK010000011.1:0-11025 GCA_027744615.1 Lepidocyrtus cf. nigrosetosus NNG-2020 | reverse complement strand
GAGAAGTCACAGAGTTGTGTATGCGCATTGACTCAAACATTTTTTTGAGTAAGGTACATAGTCTTTCCGAATGTTTATAAAAACGTCTCCAGCAACTCATAAATTTCTTTTAAAATGTGCAAAATTAACTTTGATTAATAAATTTGATTATTTAAAAGATCAAAAATTAGTGCTTGAACTTCTTAATTTCTTGTCAGCCTTTATAAATTTGCTGGGTTGGGGTTTACTTAATTTAACTCAATTTCGGTTGTGTGGATTTAGTTGGTAATTAAAAGTTTAAAACTGACAAGTCAATGGGCACTTGGACTCGGATTTATTGGGAGGAATTGGAGGGAATTGATTTGTTATTGTGGTCAGGAATGATGCAAAATTACGCAAAACAGATGATATAAATTTCATTAAAAGTTAATTTAAGTCAAGACGGAGATTAGTGGATTTACTGAAAGAGTTGTTGCAAAAAAAGCTTACGTTTTTTACTGATAACTTGAATTACTTAGATTATAATTAACTAATTTTTTTATTGACAGCTTCAAGCAGAAAAATGCAAGTTGGAACAAACACTTGAAGAGGAGCAAGAATGTCTTGTGAACAAATTGATGAGAAAGATTGTAAAGTTGGAAGCGGAAACAGTTGCAAAACAAAATAATTTGGAACAGTTGAGGCGTGAAAAGGTAAGTGCTTGTTCGAATATTTCCGGATGTATAGGCAGCAGCTAGCTATACTATACTTACGTAATATTTCTAACGTTTTTCATCATTTCAGGTTGAATTAGAGAACACGCTGGAGCAAGAACAAGAAGCATTAGTAAATCGTTTGTGGAAAAGAATGGATAAACTGGAAGCTGAAAAACGAAATCTACAAAATAAGGCACAAGCTGGGTTTGGAAATCGTAGCGGTGCAGAAGGGGAGCCTGGCTCTGCATTATTTCTTAGAACTGAACCCTCATCGACTGGATTGAATATTCTTCAAAGGGATATTCCTGGATCTGGAGGTACATCATCATTGGCTAGTGATAGAAGGGGTACAGATTCAAATGATAATAGCAAAGGATTAGTCAATGCGGGGACTGCTAATAATGAAGCCAGAGCCGCAGCTTTAGATCAAGATGTGATTGCTTTAAGTGGTAATGTTCAGCATTTAAGAAATGAAGTTGATCGCTTAAAGGCTCAATTGTCAATTGCCCAAAAACAACGTAAGCATATTTTTGTGATAATAATAATGCAAACTTTATTTGTACTAAATACTAAAATAGGGGTTTGTTACATTGTTTACAGACGCTGACAATATGGCTCAGTTTGCAATGGAAGAGCAACAAATACGCGATGAAAACCTTCGATTACAACGTCGACTTCAATTGGAAATGGAACGTCGGGAATCACTTTGCAGACATTTGTCTGAATCTGAATCAAGCTTAGAGATGGAAGACGAAAGGCATTTTCACGAATCTCTCGTTGCTCAAGGTTCTCCAGCTCCTCTCAATGTTTCAAACAGTTCAGTATCTGGTATTGGTGGCAATACTTCAATGGCGAATTTAGCCTCCGCTGCCACTGGTCCACTATCTTCAATCAGTCCAGCTGCAATGAGCGCTTCAAATAGCAGCTCTTCCGTTGCGATACCGTCTAATGCCAGGCCTCGGCCAGTGTCTAGTCCAGGACCATTTGCTCCTTCGCCGGGTTCGGGGTCAAGACCAATGAGCCCTGGTAAAAATTTGTTATCCACATTATTATTTATCTTATTCATATCAAGTATCTCATTGGTTAATACGTAGGTCTCCAGTTAATGTGTAATACGAGCAACAGAGATGTCATGATGAGCCCACCAAGCCCAGTCAATAGATGCCTTATGTGTAACGGAAATGGTTTTGTGCTTGGAGGCGGCTGCTCAGGAGGGCCACTGGTCGTAACGACAAGTCAGACGCCTGGACATTTTGCTAATGCGGTCTCTTCTTCTTCTCCTCCTATTCATAATTCTAGCCGAGAAAGATTTGCAAGACCAGCTCCACCTTCCAGTAAGCATATAAATAAAATACCAATTATTGCACTTGTGTTGTTGTGTTAATGTTTGGGTTCCACTTTTAAAACCAATCTAAATTGCGTTGCATAATATTCTTTTTAGGTGATAGACCCCAAGATCCACGAACACCTGGGGACAGTACGATGTCCAGTCCAGCCCCCAGCCCGGCTCCATTAGAAGTAGCAATGAGTCCTAATGCTACAGTTCCTTCACAATCTCCTTCGCCAATGGATACTTCAAGAACGTAATTAATGTTGTCAATGAATTGGTTCTGCCAGCAGAAATTCTTAATTACATTTCAAGGGACTGTGAAAAATGTAAAAACCAGTAAGTAATAAAAAGGTGCTGGGAAGAATAGCAAGAAGTAACATTTTTGTCAAAAACACTAGCCGCCAGTAACGGTACTCATATCAATAATCAGTTACAAACCTTGCTTTAGTAATTTGAAACTTTTTGAAAATTTAAAACAATTTCATTTACATTATTATCAAAGCTCTTGTAACTGCTGTTGTTTATTTGTCAGAATGATTGCTACTACAAAGCTGAAGTGAGCTTGATTTCAGTTAAATGTTTTTGTGTGGAAAATCTTTTTAATTTTTTACTAATGTTTATTGTCTATCTCAACAAAGATAAACGTTTACGACGCTGTTTATCCAGTTTTTTTCGAACGAAAGATTTAATTAGATGAGCCCGTTAGTAAAATTAGTCAATATTGTACTTATTGTATATTATGATTGAGTACTGATAAAACGTAAATCTTCTAAGAAGTTAAGACTTTATTATTAATACCATATTTTGAATGGTTCTTATACTGGTATTTTCTTGCTGTTAAATGTTAAAGAACACACAATGTGTGGCTGATATTTACTTACATTTCGGTATTTGAATAGATTGAACAACGTTTTGGACAGTTGCCTGCATTAACATAAGATTTTCCATTACAGTTACATTTGCGGATTTTTGTATAATCAAAAAAATTAAAGAAATGTAAAAATGGACTGATGATCTGAACATTTAATAAAATATTATATACTATCTAAAAGCTACAACTTATCAGCTCTATGCTCTATCAAGGATTTGTAACTATCCTTTTTATGTACTGTTTTATTTCTTTTTTGGGTAAGGTACATAGTCTTTCCGAATTGATGTTTTCTTGAGTACATAAAAACGTCTCCAGCAACTCAAACTCTCAAAATTTGCAAAATTAACTTTAAAAAAGCAAGCCATCAAATTGGGCATTTTTATTGAAGTTTGTGAACCAAACAATGACGCTCCAAACAATTTCTGGTAGGGAAATTTTTCCATTAATCCAGGGTACACGAAGTAGCAATTTTATTGTTTAGGGATATGTGAGGGATGTATTCTAGTCGCTGGTTATGGAAAAATTTCTATACTTTATACTGGGGTAGGAGGAGAAAGTCCTCATTTCCAACACCACTACATTTTATTATTGGCAAAAATTAACCCTACTCCAAAGTAAAGTGTTTTTTAAAAAATAAAAAATGATAACTATTATCAATTTTATATAAAGAGATAACTAAAATACTTCCCACATAAATTTGGTAGATTTTTCAATCCAATTCATTTTTCAAGGGAATCAAATCAAATTCATCTACTAAACCATATTTTTAATGTATGCAAATGAAAAAAAACTCTAAAGGCGTTTTTTAATTAAGATATAAAAGTAAAACGAAGGAACAGTTCATCATCACTTGAAATTCCTTGCTAAACATGCAATGATAAATTTTCAAACACACCCCCTTTTCGCAGGATTTATTGAAACTGGCATTTTTTATTCGCATTCCATTGACGTTTTGTCCCACTACTTTTACTACAATTTTGTTCTTGTTACTATTTGAATAAAATCGATTCGGGCGGGACATATTTTCTTCAGTCCTCCGCTTGCTGCTGCGATGATGTTGTATTGTATTGCTGCAATTTAGGAGAGCGATATCATTATTATTACATCACCCTGATTTTCTTCTTCTTTCCCCCTTTTCTCATCCCATGAAGCGACAAACTAGTAGGTTTGAATTTGCAGGCGATGAGAGGGGGCTTTTTTTCCTTTCTCCAAGTAAAAAAGGTTGCAGTGATGCGTACATTATATGCTAGAGAGAATGCGATGTTGCCCGGCCCGGGACAGTGAAAATCCGACGAAAAACGACTTCCTTTCCTATCCCCGTTCTTTCACTTTAAATTCATCCGAGCAGCATCCGTCTCTGCCTTTCTCTCTTGTTCCTGGTGTAAACTCATGCCTGAGTAATGATAAGTTTCATATAGGGAGTAAAAGAGAGGTATGTGTATATAGTATTTGTATGCAGTACTACTTTATCAGAAAAGTCAGATTGAGGAATGTAATCATCCCAGGAAAATCGAAAAGAGAAACCATGAAACCATCATCTCTTACCGCTTTCATTCTCGGCCGACGGCACGCTTGCCAATATATTTCACCATTATCGCTAACCACCATATAGAAACGTTTTCCCTTGGTTACTTGGTAAACCAGACTTATGCTATGTTCTGTGGAGCTCCTTCTGTATTCAGCAGAGATTCCTCAAAAATAGAAACCTGCCAAAGAGAGAGAAAGTGGGAAACTTTTCAAATACTTTTTTATTTACTGGTTACTTATATAAAAGTTTATTATTATGCATGTTCATGTTCAATGGTAGGGTTTCCTCAATTTTACAACTTGCTTAAATTTGTTAGAGGAATCTCTGGAAATGAATCCACAAAGGAATATTTTATTATTATCAAATACATAATTGTGTCTTGTACTTTTGTTTGGAATTGAATTTATGAAGTTTTCAATGTTCTATTCTCTCTCTTGTTTTTTACTAGCTCCAAAAATCCAGCAATAAAAGCTCTCACAGTGATTATTTTAAACGAGCATTTTATATTATATATTAAGCGAAAATAAAGCTTGTCCTAATAGTCATCTCTATAAAAAGCTCTTCCACAATCATATTCATTGGAACGAAACCATTATTATTTTAGTACAATAACATCCAACAACCCTGCCAGACTGCAGTGCACCACCATCAACATCATCGTCGTCAGCTCGTCTTTTACTTTTTATCTCCTTTCCTTTTGCTACCCTTTTCAGTGAAGACAACTCTATCCTGAGCTCTCTGAAATCCTGTGTTCCAAGTAAAAAGTCTTTTCACTCAATAACCGTAACTACATACTAGAGCTATTATGTATCTGTTTTATCCCTATAAGCGGATATGATTATATTACATTTGTATGCATATATACCTCATAGTTTGATGCTTTTCTTTGGTCACATTATCATCAAAGCATGAAACAGTGAATATATTCCATGTGAGAAAAAGAAAAGATAGAAGAGAAAGGGTTCGCCAAGACGTAATACTGGGGGAAATCACGAAAACATGTAGCTTAAAGTTTGTAACTGAAACGGGAGAGAAAAAAGAGAGGAGTGACTGGAACTTACTCAAGTGTCGAAGTTTCTGGTTGAGGAATATTATATAGCAAAAGAGTTTGTTATTTCAGTTTGGATTTTGGCTTTATGTTCTCCTCCTCTTTCTGGAGGTGTCTACTGAATAAAATGTGGGATTCGATGGGTATATTTTTTATTATTAGAATTCAGTGGGTATATTTAATACTTTCTCTCATTCTTGGTAAATACTCTTTCCACTTGAGGAAATCTCCTATTTTTACTTATTCCCTTTAGTCTTCTTTTTTGGCCTGACCGTTTACAGCGATGCATTTCAAGTAGGAAAAGAATATTTTTTGCAGAGAGGGAAAGTGGAAGGATTCAATTTCTTTCAACTTATTTGAAGTACCAAAAAGAAGAAGAAAAGAATTACCTTCATCGTGTCTGTAATGTGATAAGAAGGCATAAAAGATCATGTGTGCTTCTTATTCCTGCTGCTGGTTGTCTGCGAATGGGACAGCTTTTTTACGGAAGCTTTTCATTCCCAAATGGAATGGAATACTATTTCCCTTACCACCACCACCCCATTCTCATAAGCTGATGGTGGTGGTGATATGAGAATGATGCCGATGATGATGATAGCTGAAGCAGTAAGGGTAAGCTACTAAGGCGCTTTCTCTCCAGAGTGTATTAAATGTGCAAAATATAAGCTTTGGGGAAACCGAATAAAAACTTTTTTACTCTAAAATCTCTTGGATGAATAAATACTACAAATCGGTTTTGCTTTTACTCACGTATACGTGTAAACTTTAAATTATATTGGGAAAAGTCGGATTTTTGAGCAAGGATTAAAAAATAGAGATAAAGACGTGAAATCAGGAACCCATGATCGTTATAGCTTTCAATGTAACAGCATAATATAGTTTGTATAAGTTACTTTTCTAAAATCCGGAAAGAATGAGAGAATGAAAAGAAACACTGTATTAGTCCAACTAAATGACTTGCCCCGTAAGAAGAAGGTGATGCTCAGTTTTTTTCTATAGCTTTCTCTCTTGAAATGTGCTGTCTCTCTGTGAGAATGTATAGAAGCGATGAACTGTTAATGCTCTAAACAGCACCCCGTAGGTACCATAATAGAATCTTAATGGGCTTTTTCACTTACTTTTACTGGGGTTGCCAAAGGCCATTTTAATTAATGTAGACATAAGGTAAGCTGTCACGTACGCAAAGGTTTCAGCTAAAAGCTAGATGGTACTCAATGTATTTCTCTACTAAAACGTGTAATTGGGTGAAAGTTAAATAAAAATAGAACTCATGTGATTCGAAGTATTGCAGCCCATTTGTTATTAAACAAATAAAAAGGAAACCTGAAAAATTACCTTTGGAAATTTTATTAAACATTAAAAAATTGAATTTTGTGAATCATACTCTGGTGTATTTTCCAAGAAATCTTATTATTTTTATAAACAAAAAATCAATTCATGGAAAATTTTAAGTAATAATAATACTGATCATATATAACTTCCCATATATTCGATTTCACATAATGGATCCCAATAAAACTCGTAGTTTTTACACAAATTTGTTTTTTTACATATTCTCGTGATTTTTTTGTATCTAATAAGTTTTTCTAAATAAACAAAATCCGTACCAGTATCATGTATTAATGTGACAATATCTACTATTAGTAGGTATTCGTATCATTATCACCACCGCATGGAAAATTATATATACACACCTTTTCATGAACTATAGTTTTTTTCTTCATTTCTATAAAATTGATAGCTTTCTCTATCGCTTTCACAAGCAGTTTGATTCTATTGCTGGATTATCTTTGTTAATAAAAAGCATGCAAAATCTAACTAGTCTTTACAAACAACGATATATTATAATGAGGAACTGATTCACAAAGAAATTATACATACGAGAGCATGTGAGTCTAGAATGGAATACAATAAGGCTTCAATTTATCATCATCATCAAGTTTATAAACGCTGCTGCCAGATTCTCTCTATCCTTTTTCCGTTGTTCGATTTCAATTCTTTTTGCAGATATTATGCCCAGCCTCCAGCACATCACAACAGCCAATCCTAGAAACACTAGCTTGGTTATATAATAAACTCTTTTTCTTTCCTTTTCTCACATTTAAAGTACTCAAGTGAAAGTATTGACGACGCTGCGAAAATAGTACACTGTCCCAAACAAACGCTATATTATAACGAACGACCCCTTGGCATTCGTTTTCTGAAGAAGATATGAGGATGATGGAGCTATGAGAGCCTCCCTTTTCTCTCCCTCTTTTCTCTCACCCGAACAAACGCTTCATCAAGCAGGGCTGCTGCTACTGCTAAAATGAACATTGATATCCTGGCAGATACTTCGTTTCAACAACAAAATAATATTCTTCCTTTTTTATATATAAGGAAGAGAAAGTGAAAGAAAAGGAGTGTGATTTTGAACCAATTCTGCAGTCATAGACGCCAAGTGAAAGTGCTTTGGCTTTCTATATCACGTCGCAAGGATAAAAACGTAGTTGAGTTTGTGAATAGCTGGGAAAGTCAAAATATTATCCCTTTATAATTCACTTTCCAGAGTAGATCTCTCCGTTTCGAGGTTCTTGCATTCCTCATACTACTTTGTTTGCATTCCAAGATATTGTATCTTGTATCGTCATTATTCAGCAGTAAAATACACCTTGGCTCTTAGTGACAAATTCAAATACTACAGCCTATTAATTCCTGAAAATGTTACAAATATCGAAACGATCCGATGTGTTGTTTTGTTTATTATGTATTTTTAATTTAAAGTGACACTCGAAATTAATTTTCAGTGTGAATTCCATTTCCAAATAATATTATCCCTTTATAATTCACTTTCCAGAGTAGATCTCTCCCTTTCGAGGTTCTTGCATTCCTCATACTACTTTGTTTGCATTCCAAGATATTGTACCTTGTATCGTCATTATTCAGCAGTAAAATACACCTTGGCTCCTAGTGACAAATTCAAATACTACAGCCTAATTCCTGAAAATGTTGTTACAAATATCAAAACGATCCAATGTGTTGTTTTGTTTATTATGTATTTTTAATTTAAAGTGACACTCGAAATTAATTTTCAGTGTGAATTCCATTTCCAAATTGTGCAATAGTTTGTTTTTAAAATACTGCGTGCGTGTGAATTTGGCCGAGCTGGATAAAACTAAACAGTTTGACGTCTTCCCTAAAAGACAGCTATGAATGTCAGGAGGAAACCCTCTATCCTTTTACTTTAATTATGAATATCTAAAATCAAAATGCTCAATTGGATAAATGGAATGGAAATTGCAAACGAAGGGATAGATTTATGTTTGGAAGAATGATGAACAAATAAACAGGAACGGAGTCATTCCATTTCCAAATTGTGCAATAGTTTGTTTTTAAAATACTGCGTGCATGTGAATTTGGCCGACTTGGATAAAACTAAACAGCTTGACGTCTTCCCAAAAAGACAGATATGAATGTCAGGAGGAAACCCTCTATCCTTTTACTTTAATTATGAATATCTAAAATCAAAATGCTCAATTGGATAAATGGAATGGAAATTACAAACGAAGGGATATAGATTTATGTATGGAAGAATGATGAACAAATAAACGGGAACGGAGGCGTCAAACGTTTTGGAAAGTCTTGCATGTGACCATTGATCACCACCATTAATGAAGATTTGTTTACAGAGGAACCTACTCCAAAAGAGAAATCAATAGTGGCGTTTTTTCATATTCTCTTATCTTTCCCCTTTCCACCGCAGACACTTATCTGTCTCGCCGGGCTGATGGTTGGCTGCTGGTTTTGTCAATACGACTGGCAGTCTTCAGACGAACAGGATGCAGAACAGCCTATCCAAACAGATAGAAATAGCAGCAATTATATTGACGAAACATATACATCGCAACATCATCATCAGCCAATAGACCGAATTGACCAAGGTGATAACAACTGAAACTTGTACAATAAAAAGCAACCTAAAAATCTGGCTCAGCACCAATCCATTGCAAAAAATACACAAGAAAGAAAAGGAAAACGGACAGCCAAATAGAAACTATCCAGAGAGAACCTGAGGAGAAAAGGGAAGAGGGGAAGGAATAAACAGAATACGAAAGCAGGGTGGCAAAAAGAAAAAGGAGCGTGCTACCACCACCTCTACCGCTGCCACCACTTTGTTATTATTATTTTCTCTGGAGAGAAGTTAGCCAGAAGCTTGTCTATTATTATGCTGCTACAACGCTTTCATTTCATTTAATGATGGGCATTATCAGTCTCGGCTTATATTGGTCCAGTGGGAGCATATAAGTTGTGTAAAAATATGTAACCATCTCCATCAAAATTCCAGCTATTATTGATAATGTATTTTGAATTTGTCAATTGAATTGTTTTTTGCTACTCTACTGCACCACACTGTTGCTCTACCTCAACTTTTAGATTCAATTTTCTCAAACTCAAGGCAATAATGAAATTGTTACCAAAAATCAAGTGAAATTTAAGAGACTACGTATGCTACTCGTGCTCTTCCCAAGTGTATTGAAGTGATTTACCAAGTTAAAAAGGGAGGAGAAAGCATAGTAAAATATATGGCAGCATAGCAATAGTACTAGATCACGGGAAAATCCTGTCAACAGAAAGAACCATTTCACCGCCATCATCGTCATAGTTTTGTCCCATATCAGGAAAAACATTCGCTGCTCTTGAACGAGACTTTGAGAGAGTGAATCCCGTAGGGAAAAAGTTCATCAATATTTCCCCTCTTCC
Source organism: Lepidocyrtus cf. nigrosetosus NNG-2020 (assembly GCA_027744615.1). Classification (NCBI taxonomy): domain Eukaryota; kingdom Metazoa; phylum Arthropoda; class Collembola; order Entomobryomorpha; family Entomobryidae; genus Lepidocyrtus; species Lepidocyrtus cf. nigrosetosus NNG-2020. The sequence continues at coordinate 834 of JAHZNK010000011.1, read as the reverse complement.
TTTTTTCATCCAGCCGAAAACGTGCTGTTGCGATGCGATATCTTCACTAAAGCATAAAAGCATCTGTAACAGTCAGCATTTGAATGAATGAGGGTTTCGGATTCCACTATGACTTGAGCTGGAAAAAACGATCAGATCGAATTTATAGATGTTTTGTGTTTGTTTTCTTAAACACTACATGGTATGCAATATATCATATTCTTTCATCATATTAAAATGAAGAATTCGTCGTTCTTTCAACTGTGAATGAATTTTGCATTTTTTTATTAAATGATAAGAAAGAACTTGTTCTGCATTTTAAAAAAGTTTTCATGAACAAGCGAACCTTTTTTCGTTTCAAAGCAAATACATTTTTGTATTTGTATGTAAAAATTTATTATTTTATATTAAAAATGAACAGTACCTGACCAACGCAAGGAAGTGTATTTATATCCTTGCTTGGATAAATAAGTGGATGTCATCATGACTCTCACAACAACTTGAGAAAAATTCAAGGAACTTTTGTTCCTTTTCATTTAACAGTTGACAATAATAAAAACTCAACTGCCTTTTCCTTACAATGTAAACTGACAATAAAAATAGAACTTGAAAAATACTAAAGCAAACTTGACAATAATGTTGACTTGCTAAGTAAAAAGCAAACAGCTAAAAATGTACGTCTGATTCCATTTTTAGCAAAAAGCTATGTAAATTCCAACGTTAATTGATAAAGAGAGAGATGAGGCCTTACAAAAGACTGTAATAAAAAGTTTATTCACTACAGCACATTGAAATAAACTGCACTTTACAAAAATCGCATCTGCACTATATACAAAATTAAGAATAAAGAAAGTC
>JAHZNK010000010.1:0-10276 GCA_027744615.1 Lepidocyrtus cf. nigrosetosus NNG-2020 | reverse complement strand
ACTCATCCAACATCACCTTACTTTACCTCCCTTCTTCTTCCCCTTTACAAATGCTACGCACAATCTTTAATGTTTTTTGAATGTGAGCCGTGAGCCCACTTTAACATCATCATCGTCAAAAACGCATCAAAAGCAGTGGCATAGTAGAAGAAGTAACAAGAGCAGGACGCATTACAAGAAGCAGAAGGATTGAATGAATGCAATTAAAGTAGATTGAGTTACTTTTACACGGATATACCTCACCAACTATGAAGAAATCCCCTTTTCTTCACTCACCTCACACTAGCAACAACAATCAACTCTCAGTTTAACAACAACAGCACTCTATCAAGAAACAACTTGTTAGCTCAGTAATAATATCATTTTAGAAACATTGACGCCTCAAGCCAAGGCTTTTCTTAATTCATATCAATCATAATATCATCGCTACTATCAGCTTTTTATAATCAACATGATTATTAACAGCAACGTTTTAAAGAAATAGGCACAAGGTTTATTTTTACAAAGATTAAAATATTCTGAGTTGACTTATAACTGTTCAATGTGCTTCCTTGCCCACTTCATTCTTCACACATTTTATTTGAATGCGTGAGTTCCTCATTTTGCCAATTGACGTTACTATTACGTATGCTAAACTCACGAGCAAAAATTATAGTGTAATTATAACTTGTCATAAAATGTGACAGTGGCAATTTGAAAATCATTTGTGAAGACTACTGCGGAGCGAGGCATGCTATCTTTTGCAGTTAAAAGATATTAATCAGCAATGACCATTTTAATTGAAACAATCAAAAATGCTTATGTATATTTAGTTATTTTTGTAAAGTTAGTTTTTAAGTAAAATAATTTCGCCATAGGAAGAACATTTTTAATAATAATGCTGTAAACACACCGGCTACTTGAATACCTCGGCAGCTAAAACGAAGACAGAGTAATATTAATCTTTTTTTAATGTCATTCATTTACATTGCGCAATTCTTTTTTACGACACGCACGACTGAAAAGCTAGGACAATTTTACAAAGAGATTTTGTGTTTTAAGTAACTCACCATATAAACCACTACAAAACCAACGGCATATTATAGAAAGAAAGAGTTTGCTTTGAAAAAAACTAGCATGTGTGAGTTCATTGAATGCCTTGTGCCAGTCTCCTCATAAAAATTGCATTTTTTAACTCATGCAAAATGCAAATAAATTCATTTCATTAAAACATTAGCATACAATGTAATTCAACAAAGTCTTTCGTCCATATAAAACAGTTAGGTATGAGTAACCGAGAATGAATGAAGAAAAATGGTTGTCGTTTTACCCTAATTTTGTACTAAATTTTAAATCTATCTCCTTCGAGAGAACACCACACAGCCAACTGTTAATATGCATTTGCGTAATAACTCAAACGGAACTCAAACAATGAAAAATGTTCTCATGTATCTTTATTTCATATGTCATCTTTTTTTGCAGTGAGAATATAAATAATAATTGTCTGGGCTATGGACCACTTCTCTTTGTCACTAGGTTTTCTGACCACTTCTCTTTGTCACTAGGTTTTTAAAAAATATTTTACTAAAACAAATTACATTTGAGTATAAAAATTATAAAAAGTAGAAAAGTAGAAAACAACTAAAGAAAAAATGTAATAATTAATTGAAGTGTACGCTTTGTAATGAAGTAGCTAAAACAAAATAGGCAATTCATTACTAGTTCAATTTATAATTTGAATAATAATTTACTGATTAATCCCATTTTTGTATATTGGAAAAGGCTATTTTGACTTTGATAAACACCAAAACAAAATATTTTACTCAATTAATTACTGGAGTCGTATAAAACTATAAGGTTCAAAATTATTACATTTAAATATATTTTAGGAGAATCATTTGTGCAATAAAGAAACATGTCCCTCCAAGAATATATGCATACCTACGTACGCGTACCAGCTACAAAATCAAAAATACTTTCCATTAGCATGTAATACATGCTGCGCATGTAGTAAAAGGAAAAAGGTTAGGATGTTGTAAAGTTTATTGTAAACTCCTTTAAAGGAAACAATGACATTTAAAAGCTGAACTTTGCTCACAATCTGGCTCGTTCGTTAAACAAACAAGCTGTAAAAAGGTGTATCAATTGGGTTTTCTTCCTCTTTCTTACTTACTGCGGCATCATGATGAAGGCAAACAGTGAAAACAAGCGAAGAAGTTTGGAAAACTTAATTTTCGTTGAAAGGATCCAGCAAAGCTCAAATAGAGGCACTAGATAAGTAATAAGTAGGTATAGATTGGATGGAGCAACGGTTGTAAGAGTGAAGTACATATAACGTCTGTCCACAGATGATAGTAAAGTTTAATACAAGACGTGTAAAAAGTGAAAGAAAAGCAAAAAGGTGTATAAAATCTGAGGTAAATAAAATATATTCAGATTAAGTATAAAGCTCAAATGCTTACAGAACTATATAGGCTTTTTGTGTTCACAAAGCTGTAAAATTTAATACGATTTTCAAGTTTCCTATCCTACACATAAAAGTAAGTTTGCAAAAGGAAAACTAATTTGCAAAGTAGTAGTGGTAAAAAAGTTTTATTACGACAGTGGACAAAAAACTGATTTGAAGAGAATTTTGTTGAATTATGGTAAAAACAACTTTCTCGTGGATAATTTTTTATTTCTCTTTAAATAATTTAAGCTTAAGATTTATTACAAAGTGCAGCAGTTTTATACAAATTCCTGCTTTTTTCATTTAGTCATCTCAACCATTTTTGTAATTTAATTGTAAGTTAATTTATCGTTATATTCAAAACATTCATATAATTGAAATAATTGATTAACTGAACTGAACGTCTAACAAAGCATTAATTTCTATCTTTCTCTTTAGCAAGAGTAATGCAACAATCAAAGTCAGCTCTGCTCTGAGATGAAGGAAAGCGGCTCTGTAATCTTACATAATGTAGAGTATCTTATGTGATATAAGACTTGGTTTAGGCTCAACAAACTGTCGTCGTCTCCCGGTAAAATAAAANAACAATCAAAGTCAGCTCTGCTCTGAGATGAAGGAAAGCGGCTCTGTAATCTTACATAATGTAGAGTATCTTATGTGATATAAGACTTGGTTTAGGCTCAACAAACTGTCGTCGTCTCCCGGTAAAATAAAAAGAGCGATCTCTACCGTGCATTTCTATGTGCCTTTGTTGAAGCCTTCAGTATTACTTCTGGCTTTGCTGCCCGTACATAACTTGTATAAAGTTAACGTAAGAATTCCCAGTGTTGTTGCATAACATAAAGTCGAGTTGTCTTATTGCGTGAATAATTTATTCCGGATCACGATTTGGAATGTTTTCCTTGCTTCAATGTACCCTCTTCTCCACTTTTCTCTTTACAAAAGACGAAGGAAACGAGCAATATTTTGGAATATGCTTTGAAAAAGGCATTTTTTGTTATGCTTGTTTAGTGCAATAGTTTTTGCTTTTAGAAGCTATTGCCTTTGCTTGTTTCTATTTCGTCTGCTACTTTGTTGGAAAAAAGTTTCATCGTTGTGCCAAAGCCGAATAGTTTTGTTGGATTGTATAATATGAGCTCAAGCTAAATACACAGAAAAAGTTTCACATTCATATCATACCTAACTATTAATGCATGAAATAGCTGTTGTACTGCCGCTACAACTACTTGCCGTCTACGATATGCCACTTTTACTCATTTCAGTCTTCCTTCTCCTTTAAATTGATCTAAGAAAGAACGTTTAGTCTACATAATATCGCTTTACTCTGCGTGCACAGACTAAAAAGAGGAGAGGGAATAAAATGAAAACAGTGAAAGAAGCTGTTTTCTAAGAGATTGTGGAGAAAAGAGGCGCACCAAAAAATTATATATTTTATGCATTGTCTCACATTTCTTTGAAAGCTGAGTGGCTTATGTATATTGTTTAGTGCACTTGCTATCAATCCGGATTTTTTCCTTTTTTCCCGTATAACCATTAGTTATGAGGTTCTGAATATTTTTGAGAAAGTAAGCAAGCAGCATAATATTTTGCTTAATACTTTCAGTAGTGGTGGTGGCGAGGTGGCCCTGGTAGATTCTAAAGTCTGTTATTTGGATTTTTAGAAAGATAAAAAGTAAGCCTACACTTTCAATTAACTCTGAGTGACTCTGAGGAAATAGAGGTAAAAAATAGAAGTTTCACGAAATATTTAATGTTACCAGTATGTCTGCTGTGATACCGCTATACAGTTGCAATTACACATTTACTTTTTAATATCTTTTTTAATAAAGAGAAGATAAATACATTTGTAGTTTTAAATTTGGATAAACTTTTGCGAAAGTTTTCCTTTTTATACAACTTGTCTTCTTAAATAAATGAATAGATTAAAACAAGATGCACAACAAGATATGTAGATTGGACTGTATTCATGCCAAACCGCACACGATAAAATATAAAAGGTGAATCAGATTGCAAAAGTATTCAGCTTTCTTTTCTTTGGCTCCCTCACTTCCTTCTTCCTTTCAATGAAAATGTAACCGCGTCGGATGTGAAATGTGATCTAATAAATGTAATAACCTCTTCCTACTGCAAAAAATAACCATCACAAGTAAATAAATGCCACTAAACTTTACCTACGCAGAAAAAAGATAGGTAAATATGTTGCAGTAAAAAGAATAACAGCAGCAGTGACGGTAAGCAATATGAATGAAACAATTCCATGACATATGATGAGCCACCCACTCACACATTCAGACACAAAATATGTAACAACACTGTGATCATCCTACGCGATTTCTATGAAGAGAAAACGACGCTTTTGAGCAAGGGAAAGGGGAAAAATGATGGAGGAGGCAGTGCAGCATGTCCTGTTTTGCTTTCCCTAAGCAGATGAGTAATGCCCAGTAGATTCTCCTACGAGGAAAAGCAGAGGGAGCAAAAACCTGTAAAACATTTTCCTTTCTTTTACAATTAAGATAAATGTGAAAATGGAGCTCAACCATGGTTTCTTTTGTGAGTATTTTATTACAGTACTGATTTTTTCTCTTTTATTTTCATTGCTTTTCATAAATGGGTTGTTCCGTAAAAACATATTTATGGGGAAAGCTTTTATTCGATTTTTTATCCATTCTACCTTGATCTACTTGGCACTTTCCCTTGCCACACTATTGCACGGTTAACATTCACTTGACATTGTTTCACTTTTACTTGGAGAAATGGCAAGTGGGTGCTGCTGAGGGTAAAAAAGAACTTGAATTGAGTTCACCTTTGGAACATAAATATTTACTACTCAAATATTTGTGTGCGCGTGTGTGTATATGCGGGAAAGCGTAAAACCATAACAAATGAAACTACAATAACTAAAAGGTCCTGGATGGACAGGGACCAGAAATTCACACAGCCGTGAGTACCCTTTTTAAATAGATGGTGCAGTTTTTTAAAACTAAAAATCAGATAAGTGTGCCCATAATTATTCAGTATACTTGGAAATACAAATTTTATTTTATCCTATTTGCAAAATAGTGTTTAATACTTTCCTTGTTCTATTCCACGCAATAAACTTAAAAGATAATCATTAAAGTAAAATATAAAAGAAACGACAAATATTTCAGAGAAATTGTTAAACTAAAATTCTTGTTTTACCCAAAATGGTTAAAATTCTCAGAAAATTCATAAAAAAGTAGAGCAAATGGTAAAGAACTCAAAACGGACTTTCTCCTTATTGCTGTAGTCATTAAAGTAATCAAGAAAAAATCAAGCCATTGTAAGTATTTCCGTCTCTTCACACATTACAGTATCCACAGGCTTTCTCTTTCATTCACTTCCTGTTTTGTCTCCATCCTGCTGCACGGGATCTTTTCCATCCATTTCTGCCTTATTATTTACTCTTTAAATTTCTCCTCCTTTCAAATTATTACACCTACACACTTTCATCTCTACTTCTTTACTAAAATGCAAAGAGAATAACTCACAGTTTTAACAAATATAAAGGAATCCCATCTTTAAACAACCATACAGTTAAAATAGAAAAAAAACAGTTTTAAAGAACCCATACCATTTATTCACTTTCCCTTTCTCCCTACTTCCTGGCTTTACCAAACCCAACATATTCATTATACAAAAGTGTTCATAACTTTACACACTCAGTTTTATTCAACAAAAGAAGCGAGCAGTAATGAATCCACTAATTTGCATGCCCAACTTGTTTAAACACTTTTCTACGTCCCTCCGTTTTTCATTACTACTCTGCCATGTACCATAGCTCCCTGGCTTACACTTACTTTCTTCCCTACTTTCACCTTATTGCTGCTCCTCATAGAAACTTACAATTCTGCCAATGCATAAACTTTACACACAAGTTTACTTAAAATTTTCTCCTCAAAACTTTTTTTTACTTATAATCATCTATAATATCCCTTCCCTGCTACAATATAATGCTTCAACCTTTTCTTTTGCAAATATTACATTTTTAATAATAATCTTTTGTATCCTTTTGTTCCGTACTAAAATTATTATTTGCATTATTTTCTGCCAGTTTTCTTGTAGTTTTATCTGACTTTAGTATACTTTGTATAAATCCAAGTAAAGCTATGAAATTATCGGCAATACCTATTCCATATTTTTCACTTTCTCACTGGAACAGGGCATTTTAGAACAAAAAATCCAGCACTTAGATAGTTGAATACAATTTTTCTGCATGTAAGCTGCATTTTTCTTGTTTTCATAAGTTATACTTAATTCTACTAAAAAGCGCAGGCTTTTACTTTTATTTATTTTCTTCTTATTATTATTATTAAGGCATAAGTTGGACTTTACTATGCTAAAACCACGGCTATATCACCTTTTTTTGCTACACCCACTTCAAAATTTATTTTATCCTGCCTGGGCTTTTTATGAGAGGGAAAGTGTAGCTAAAATTGACTGACGGAGTATACCTTTTAAGTTCTTTCGTATTGCATGACAGAGTTGTTGAGCTGTGATGTTAACAAAGGTTGTATTCAGTGAGAAAATGGAGTCAAACTAGGGATAAAGCTTGGAAAAGCAAGTAAAAGCTAGCAAGCATTTCTTTCAACTGTTGTTCAGTTTAAAATGAAAAATTTTAAGAGAATGAATTAGTGAATTGTATTTTTCCAAATCGTAATAGGAGTGTATAGCATTACATGATGCAATCCAATTATGTAGTTCAGTCATTTACGCTTTTTATTCAGCATCAGTAATATTATCATTATGTCTAAAAATATATTAAGAAAACAAAATCAATAAAAGAGCAGCAATACATCTTTCAACGTAAATTTAAATATAAAGTACAATTGTAGTTTGCTTGATTAAATAAGTGCATGAATTATGTCCCAAAGATATTTCAATGCGTTATAAAATTGCTTAAGAGTTTATAAATGGACGATCAATGCTTCAACTTGTTTTAATTCCAAGAATTTGACAAGTAAAAAAGCAATAAATTATGCCAGAGCTTAGGCATACAGCACTATAATAACATTTTAACTTTCATTATCAATTTTAACAGTCTTGTAATGCAGAGAGGTTCTGAACTTAGGCATTTATATGCTTGAAGTCAGATATTGATATCATAATACATAATGGCTGTCACTTGCTTTAAATAGAATCCAATTTGTGTTCGCTTAAGACTAGTTTTAAAAGCATTGATAAGCTTGTTTAATTTTATGTACACCATCCAGTTAGTAATATCATTTAAAAAAATGAGTAGGGAAGTTAATTTTGTAGCAACAGCTGTGTTTTTAATTGACTAATATTTTAATTACAAATATCAATTGCAATTTCTTCATTGTTTTATTTATAAATCATGAAAAATCGCATTTTCAACTATTCAACCCCTGTGGATCATCATCGTAAAAAAATTGGACTGAACCAGGTTTTCAAGACAAAGAAAATTCAAAAAGATAAAATTAAAACCAGGCATATAACGGTGGAGGATAAGGTAATGTTTGAAAACAAATAAAAGCCTTTGAATTTTTGCTTTGTGTCAATCTGATGATTTGATTGATTATCTCCACAGATCCGTAAATTTAGACCTTTCTCTGGAAATAGGTTATTTGTTCTCTTAATTGGATTGTTTTTCACGTCAGCGTCAATTCTATTGTGGTCTAATGCAAGCGGTGTTAGTCATTTTATCACTGGATTGCTGTAAATACAAGTTTCAGTTAATTCAATTGTGATGATTCAAATGCCCACGCACTTTCAAAATTGCTGGAAATGTCTTTAGCTTAGAAATCAATTGAAGTGGAAATATGCGCATTGGCGTTTAAAAATTATTAGGGTACATTTGTTTGAAAAAATTAGAAAAAATTAAAAGATTCCGGTATGTTGTATTTAAATATAAGTAAATTTGTTTTATTAATATATTTTGATGAATAAATTAACTAGTTCAAGCATATATACCACAATTACTTTGGTACTAAAAAACTTTCAGACTTTCATAAAATCATAATGTTGTGGTGATGCACTCTTTAAACCCGTCAAAAATTCTTCCCAAATCAGCCTTACAGAGAAAACCTTGAAAGTTGCTTGAGGCTATCGAGGATTTGTGAATGATGAAGCTACAACACCACATAATCCGTCTACATCAGCTTCTACTTTCTTGAGTGATGGACACTGCTGTGATGATTTGTGGAATCTCGTTTATAAAAACAGGCAACATTTTTACCCATGATAATACATAGTAATCATACACATAGTGAAAATATCGTTTTGTACGTGTTATGCGCTTTAGCACAATTTAAAGCCTGTTTCATTCTAATCAAGCCAATAAATGAAAGGTTACTACTGGTGTTACGCCATAGTATTACACAAAGGTTAAAAACCAGCTAACCGCCAAAACACCAGGCATAATTGATTTTTAAAGTTTAATTTCTTTTGAACTGTCCTGTGCACAGCGTAGCTATTAATCTTTTAATTCTAATTTCTTGTGAAAAATGAAAATTATCAAAAAATCAAATTTAATGAATAATTTATTACTAGTTTTTCTTCAAGCTGCTCATATTTTTCTCTATGCGTGATGGTAGATATAATTATGGTCTAGGGCACTAACGCATAAACGTATTTTTCACTTTGTAATTTTTCTTTACTTTTTGTAAAAAAGGATTTAATTTTGTTCTGGAATGAATGCAGATAGAAGCAAGGGTTTATATTTTTAGCAGCACTTATACACTGCTTAATCGCAGGAGTTCGTTTGGTCGGTCGTCTGGCTTGACTGGTCGTCGGCTCTTTCTTTCCCTCTTTAACACACACACTCCGCTATTATTTGAAAAAGCCCTTTTTTAGCTTACTAATTAATTGCACCAGACCAACAAGCTGGCAGATGAGGAGGAGAGGACAAGTAAATTTTAGTGGAAAGGAAAGAGAGCGATATGTTTTTAGAATTAGATGAGATCAAACTCTGGAAAAGATAAGGGAGACAAAACGAAAGGTAGCAAACCAAGAAGCCAGAGTAACATGGGATAGAATTGTAAAGCTTATAGAGAGATGGTGATAGTGATGAGATGATGGTATAAAACTGGGTATAACTCCCTCTTTTCAAACTCTATTCCAGATCCACGCACAATAATATTCAAATAAAGAGGATAAGGCAGGGGATAGAGAGAGAGAGGGAAGAGCAAAGCAATTCTTTTTACTTTACATGAAGAACGAGAAGGATTGTGAAACTGATGGGAAGCACGGATATAATGATTTAGTTAAAAAGCTCTCCTTCTTCAGCCTTCTTCTGTGAATTTTTATTACATGAAAAACATGAAACGGAACGTGTCTATAAAGAGGTCTCTTTTTCTCTGTATATTTCACTCTTCAACTTGTTCTTTTACCTTTTTTAAACAATTTAGTCCTCTCGTTTTTTGGATCTTACTTTCTCATTTTCATCATTATCCACACAACACCAAACCTTTTTTCAACAACCCTCTCTGCCTCTTCATTCTCAAACTAAAGGATTTTTTCACTCATTTTTAGATGCATCATTATACGCAAGAGCAACTTCATTACGAATGATTTCCAGCATAATGTTGGTGTTAATATTGGCTTTGAAAAGTATACGAAATGGTGTGGATAAACAAACCGACGGTACCACATGCGGTTTTATCATCTGGCCTAAAAAATCCTATCCTTGCTCTCTTCTTCCTAGCCCTGCACTTAATCAGAAAATATCTGTAAATTGTATTTCTTTAAATACTTTTCTCTTTTTACCAACAACTTTGTAACCTTCTGCCAAGTATAAGTTTTTTTGATTCGATGTGGATTCATCAAAAAACGTTTTGCGTAAATATATCTTTCGTCAAAATTTTTTCA
>JAHZNK010000009.1:0-11201 GCA_027744615.1 Lepidocyrtus cf. nigrosetosus NNG-2020 | reverse complement strand
AACTTACATGAGCATAGAAGCGCAGAATGGGAAGAAGTAACCATAAGACTTTAAGACCTACAATAATTTGGCTTATAGGTTTCAAGCAAAACTACTACATCCTGCTGTGATCAGGTTGTTTCCTCGCATCTTCCCAAGTTGCTTCCTTTGCTTATTGTTAAAAAAAAGTTATAAAATGGCCTTCCTCTTTACTCTTTTAAACTAAAAGCTTAAACCCAGGGTAAAGTTTTATATGTGAGAGATGGTTTATCGTGATTTACCGTGTTTCACCCTTTCTTAAAAATTCTTTCAACAATGTTTTTAATTTTATTTTCTTTCTTTTTAACAGACTATTTTGTAAAAATGGTGTATTGTATGGAAAATGGAAACTGATTATCATCAAGAAAACTTGTAAAAAGTTGCCTTGGCTGGAATTTACAAAGGTTGCATGCAGCAGGATATATGGTTGCATGACGTTATTTTCCAAATTTTTCTCTCATCATCAACTTCCATTCACACATGATAATAGCCAGGGATGTCAAACTAGAGTTGGGGCGATATGTCATGTTGCTGATGCTGTCCCTTTTACTTTGTTGTAGAAAATCAAATCTCAAGAAAAACTTTTTTACTTGATATTCTACTAAAGAAAATTTTTCTCCATTTGCAGGTATGTTCATAAACCTTTATTACTAACGTCTTTAACAACAGCATTGTCGGTTTAACAAGTCGAGTTTTTGAATGTGCAATGTTGTTAAGTTCTTGCACGCAGCAACAATTCTAAAATAGTAAAGAATAAAAAAGCTGGAGATGGAATTATACTTTTTTAAGGTTTGTAATATTTTTGAAGGAGAAAATGTTGATGTGTTGCTTGACGCTATTATTATGAGCTGGCCAACACCTTTTTGTACGTGAAGTACATTCTTGTAAAAAAAAAGTTCCAAGTGTTCGTCATTATTTTCATGACTTTACCTTGCTTGCAGCTTAAACTCATATTTTCAACTTTCTAGTCAGCCCGTTCATTTGGATCTTTGTCACTTTTTATACTCACAACAGTTTTCGTTTATGTTTTCTTCTCATGTTTTGACGGATACTTACAACAAGCCAGTGTTTTTCACAGAAAAGGGGTGAAATATTAAGGATAGTTTTTAATGTGATTCTGTAGAGACTGTTGAAGCAGCAGAGTTGATATTAATGTTGATGGCTGGAACCTACTCATTTAGACGTTCAACAAATTGTAGAGAACCACAACCTCCATAACCTTTCCCTTTTATCGTCGTGATAATTGCCATATACCACTGAAGAAAGCAGGTACACAAATGAAGAAATGGAAGTTTATAATGGAAAACGCCGACCATGCAGATGATTATGATGATGACGATGTTGATTACAAAGAGCGTTATTTACGGTTTATGTAGTGTGATGAGGAAAATGATGATGTGTTGTGTTTTTTGCTGGTAACAAAACTATTTATTACTTCATGATATTTTTTGACAGGGTTTTACGTTTAAACATGAATGAGCACGTTTACAGTAGTGCAATAATAAGTAATACCGAGAAAGGTTTATATTTTAATTTTTTATCTAATAAATTATACGGCTAAGTTGACCCTTTGAGTTTAAATGAGCTTACCGCACAATTCCCATCATTCTACATTATAATTAAACAAGGAGAGGAAAAGCTTCTTAGGAGCTTACTAATTATATGTCTGTGAAATCTTGATGGGATGCTTTATTACTAAATCCTACTTCATTGTCTAAAGTAAGTGGGTTGTTTGAGGTGAGGAATAAATCCGTTACTGTTTTATAACCCCAAATTATAAATAGCAATAAATATTTTTGAAAAATATTATCATTTTCTTATCAAACTACAATTCAATTTTAAAATGACGTGTGATAAGGAACCTAAAAAGAGGAAACAAGGAACGTGCTTTATTGTTTTCCTACACATTTGTACTTTTTATCAAGCATTCTCAAATTACGCTTTCTAATATTTTCCCTTTATTCGCCAATCCACCACACACATACCAAACAAATTTTACGAGTAAACATTACACGATAAACGTACAAAGTGTATACAATTTTGCATCATAATTCGACATCATTATCAAGATTATTACCAGGAAATATATGGAAAGAATGCCATCATTATCATACCTGGGTAATAATACGGTAATTTAAGACATTATTGTTTCACGTATCACAAAAAAGCAACATATTTTGCTTTACTCCATATTTTCAAGCAACGCAGCGGTTTTGCAGTTTGTAAACATTATCATACGATTTTATTCGGGAAGGCAGAGTATCTTTTGGGGCTTTTACTTAAACTATAACTGAAACATGGATGAGCAACTCCAAAGAAGTAAATTCAAATAAAACCCGTACTTTTGTTTCAAATCAGTCCTGATAAAGATAAAATACCATCTATAGCATTATTTTCATATCTTGTTTAAATAATCACCAATAGTGTACAAGCAGCAAACCAGTCAACCTACAAGCTTAAAAAACATGGTAACAAACGCGAATAAGTTATTTTTGCCGTTCTTCTTCCGTATCAAATATCCAATTCCATCTCGAAATAAATAACCCAAGCAAAATGTAAGAAGTACGGAAAAGAAACGAGAAATAGGATACTTATGCGGATATAACAAAATCTAGTACGAACAACATCGAATTTGAAAATGCAGGAAGATAAAGAAGACAAAAAATAATGGAATCTCTGATTACAGCTTGTAAGAAAATTGGCAACAAGAAGAAAAAATCAAGTCAGGTCTTCTTTATTAGATGATATATCTTTACCTATTTAGCTATTCATTTCCACACAGGTGCATTATTCGCTGTTTTTGATATGAAATGATTGCTTTCTTCGTGTGTACTCATGGGTGTTTCACCATCATTTAATATTATGGAGAATTTCTATAGTATAAAAATATGTCAGAACACTTTTTAAGGAGATTGAATCGAAATCGGAGCATTTTATCTATTCATTTTTACACTTGTTTTCCCCTTGCTCACTCAACTATGAAGAAAACGCTCTTGGGAAGTAAAAATGGTCTCTAGTAATAATAATAATACGTTAAGCAGGGTAACGTGTACAAAAAATCTTTCATATGAAAAAGGAAAGAGTGTAATAATGAAATGTTATTCAATTCAGGAAAGAGTCTAAAAAATAAGATGTAATAATAATTTTTTGCCTTGTGTGCAATGATTATTACAAAATATTTTTGTAGCTTTTCCAAAAAACATGTAACAATACAAATATGGTTACAGTAAAAAAGCGTTATCATAATGGCGAATCTGCTTTCAGTGCTTTCTTTTATGTAATAAATTCTAAGAAGCTAGTTTTCTCGTTCCCATCCACCCTTTCTGAAACTTTTTCATATAAAATTAAGAGAACGAGGAAAAAAGGAATCTCTTTTAAAAATCTGAAATATTTTCTTCATTTTAAAAGTTATGATGATGGGAATGACCGATGAAAAATGGAAAAAATGGATACCGTACCTGAGAAAATGAATGAGACAAACACGAACAGGAATTTTTCAGTAAATGAAAGCAAAGAGTCCAAGATGCGGTAGAGATTTGTTGAGTGAGTTGAAAAGAGAGAGAACTCCACCTCATAAAACGATGCAAATATAATCAAGTACAAACATATCATAACACATTGTTACTTGTTCAAGTGGACTGCTAAATTCCTATAATCTTGCTCATTCATCACCACCACCATCATCACAACTAACAAACCACACCGAAGAAAGAGAAGAAAGAAGAAAGGCTTTAATGTGTTTCACTTTAGACTCTTTCGGGGCTGCTGAGGTTATGAAAAAGCAGAAAACCACGATACTGATGAGGATGATGTGATATTTGGCTGTGTAATAATTCATTCAAAATCACGACACTGATCCATTTAATTCTCTGTGATTAGCACAAACAAGAACACTGCAAACAAAAAACCAGGACTCGGAAATGTTTCACAGTTGCATTTCAAGATTTCAGTCAATGTTTGCTTTAAAACATTTGTCTTCCTAAATGATAACATAAAATTGAAATTTAACGATCGTTCATACAATTACATTAAAATTGAAAAATCTTTTCATTTCATATCTACATTTCTCACGAAATGACGTAGTAAACTTAAAACTTTAGTAACTCACAGACGAAACTCAAAAAAGTTGGCCAACGTATACTGACCCTTAAATCATAGGTTTCTAATATTTAATCATCTCAGTACAACGACAAAAGTAATGAAGCCATGTGTATGACTTTCTTAAATAAAGCAAAAAACCTTAAAGGAGAAATGTAACTTTATTTTGAAAAAAGTTTGCCTTCTCAAAATTACTACCGCGTTTAATGGACATGAGGTTTGCCGGCAGCAAAATAAATCTTTTGTGCATAAAACTCCAAGAATGGGAATGAAGGCGTGGAAGGGAAAAGGGGGAAACAATGTTTTCATAAACTTGCGAATAATGTGCACTGATATGAAAATATGAAGAGATTTGTAATGGAAAAAGAAGGAAACAAGTCAACATAAACGCTGTACGGATAGAATGTATGTGGTGTAGGGAAAATGAAGTAGAAAAGAAAAAAAGTTGGACCTACAAAGTATTAAGCAATTTCCACTACTTCAATTTTCAAAGTTTTTTTCTCGCTTTTCCAAGTGAGCTGCTTTGGCGCTAACAAGTAAAAAAGTCTGGTCAGTCTAGCATTTTATATTTGAGGATTTTTTCAAGTAAAATACATGTCGGCAATGATTTCCGAGTAAAGTCTCCTTCCGCCGTTCAAAATATACTCTGGGATGCTTTGTAACAGCATACGTTGAAACGGCGGCACCCGCCTGTTGAAAGATATACGTCTGCAATGGAATGGAAAGAGTGGAATAAGGTCCAAATATGTACAAATTTATCCGCCTTCTTCCTCCTATAAATATAATTCCACTCTTTTTTCAAGATAACCTCTATTCCAATTTTACTTAAGCTTTAGACTTTGCTTTTGGCAATTGGCAACCACTTTACTTCATTGCTTTCTCAAGAAAGCGCTGAAACGGAGTGGAGTGGCAAATCCTACAGAAAGATTGCTGAGGGTATGTACCTACAAAGAAAAAGGATGAGCAAAAGCTTTCTACATTTGCTGGTAAAGTTGCCCCATCTTTGATACAGCTTTCCTGAAACTTGAAACATATAAGCGCACATTCTTTAAGATAAATATGATACGTTATAAAACCCTTTTAGTATCGCATAAGGGGAAAAGAAGAGGCTTTTTTGTGTAATCAACGGCATACTTGCACACAAGGGTATCAAGCAATTGTCAATTGTACTACATAATAATGTACAAATGTTCTCCTTTTTCTCCTTCATAGAGTTACAACATTTTTATTTTTGCTATATAAAGTTTATGGACTAAATCTATTTACTCAAAGAAACAGCGAAAAAACCGGGCAACTTCATAATGCTGGCTTGTATTACTGCAAGTTTTTTCCACTAAACCTTTTTATGTATCATTTCACGACGTACTAGTCGCATATCATGTCACATTTCACATCAATTTTGTTTAGAACCTATTTGCAAAAAGGAGAAAAAGAATGTAATAAACTGTGAATAATTTAGCAAAAGTGTAATAAAATAATTCCTCTCTCATTAACATCATTTATTTCTTTTCACAACATCCTTATCATCAGCAATCAGGAAAATTGTTTAAGCACCCATGACGAGAAATTACCGTGAAGGAGAAAAAAGTATGCACATATTTGTGGGAATCGGGTTGTTATTATAATATGGGATTCGCAATTAGCCAAGAGCTCTTTATGGTATCACATTCGGAGAAATTAATTCCGTCTGTACAATTTTTATAATTGGAATGTATCATATTTTTATGCCTTGAGTGGATTGGAAACTAAAATAAAACTGATCTGACGAACATGGAAAAATGACGAGACTGACCTTTGATGGGAATATGTAGTCAACGCATCCAACGAACCAAGGTTGTATTAAAATCATTACTTTTTGCCCTTCTGGCACAAATCATGTATTGATTAAATGAATGCAGAGATAAAAGTAAAATCAAAATGTTTTGCATAATATGCAAAGATTTGCCCTTTTAAAATATTTGATGTATGTGTTTCTATTTTTACATCTAAAATTTTTGCTAGTAAATAGGTCATGATAATATGTAGTTGTAAAAATGAAATTTAAATCCTTTAAAGACAAATTTAGGAACTCTTAATTAAACAATTGCACGATATCAGCTTAAATTGCCCAACAACGTGTTTGCAATTAAGTTCAAAGCTTATTTCTAAAGGTATAGAAATACCCAGATGTAAAAAATTCTATTCAAACTCCAAATGAACAAGATCATCAAATATTCTGTACAAAAGAAAATCGTGTAATGATAATGTACCCGCTCATCTCTCCAAAAGCTTGTCTTTTTGGGCACGGCTTGAGCACATACGATGACAATCAGAAAAGAGTGCAATTGTACTTTGTCCTAACTTTATGATGACAATAATGACATTTCATTCTTGTTGGTTTTTAGCTGTCCACAGCAAAGTAAAATATTTTCCTCAACTTTGACTTTTACTTCTTAATCCCAACCACAATAAAAAAGGATTTAGTTTTGTTCACAGGCCAACTTACGTATGTACCTATTCACACAAGAGTCGCTGCTGCATCTTTGCAGCCTTTAATTTTGCCTGATATCATCATCAAAAACCCGACAGTATCAAAAGTCTCCATAAGTTCTTTCTTTTGTCTTTTAATTTTTGTGCGACATATCCATTAAAGCATTCTTCCATTTTTACAGCATTTCTTTAGCATATCTATAAGTAAACATCTATACTTATCATACATATATGCATCATAGATTACCATTTATGTCGCTGAGTGAAACACGCACATATTACAATTTCCTTCCCAAATTACGTTCATAAAGATCGCTTTTCTGACTTTACTTTATTTGTACACAATCTACAAAGTTACTGAGCAATCGGCAACATAACAAGATTGGGGACTGGGAGTAAGAGAATTGATGCATTTTTTCATTTTCTCTTTTATTGTTCTGTATCATATTACCTAATTTGTACTAGAAAAACTGTAACATTCCAGATAATATTACTGCGACACTGCATCTCCGTTTTCCTTCTACATTTTCCCCGTTCTCTTCCGATTCATTCAATCTTCTAATCTCTCTGTTTTCACTTTCCCTGCTGTTTTCCTATGGCGTTGTTTTCATCTTAATCTCCCTCTCGTTCATCTTATTTACCCCTTTCGCGATGATACTGTGTTGATGTTGTCGACGGACAGTTTCTTGGAATGAAATATCTTCTTGTTAATTTCGTGGCGTTGTCGGTGAGGATGTCACTTATCATGTCTTCTCAAACAAACAATAAGTGCAATCTGTACCACAACCGTTGAACAGGTTCGGAGTATGTTATTTACACACAACAAGAAAACAACAGAAAAAGGGCAAGGCAGATGAGGACAGAGAGGTTTGAATGAGTTTAGAAGAAAAGGGTAAAAGCGGATGTGTTAAAAGGAAGAATCAACAAAAACAACATAAACATCTCTACAAACACTTTCCGTATACATTTTTTCCTGGTAGCTTTTAGTCCTCCTCTTTTCTTACTCAAAAGCTTACACAACTATTCATTCCCCCTTCTCCTCCTCCTCTTTTGCTTTCAGTTTTCCGCATGTTTTGTTTGTTTTGATCACATTTTAATGCCCATTCATTCATTTTCCTCTTCACACGCTATCTTTTCGCTTTTCTTCCTTTCACATCTTCTCTCATATCATACTGTCCTTTTTTGGTCGGAATTCCCTCTTTTTCTTTGTTTTGGATCTTTCTGTGGTCTCTGGATCTTCCAGATAATGTTTACATAGAGGGTAAAATAGAGAAAAGAGTGCTTACAGCTAATATCCTCAACAGAGAAAAGAAAAAGAAGTGATGAAGAAACATCAAGATCAAGATATGGAACGAGGGGGAAAGAGAGTGCTAATTGAAATGACAGGGGGATGCAGACTGGACTCGATGACTTTCCTTTTTCATTCTCGCCTTTTCTTATGATTATGTAGCTGATGCGTGGGTTTGACTTAAGCTTAGCTGCAAAGGCTGGTGGGTAAGTGTTGAAGATAATAGATCACTGGTCATTATGTCCGTGCTCGTGCATCAGCTCTGTGTCGGCGTCAACTGTTACGGTTGTGCCAATTAATTGATAATTTTCACCCGTTTATATTCTCACCAAGCCACACTATCACCATACTTTTCATAATCACCACTGCCACCTTCGTAATGTAATAAATAAACACGACTAATAAGGAGTTGATGATGGGAGCAGGTGGTGGCGTTTTGTTGGTTCATGTTTTGGTCTTTTCCTTCCTTGTTGCAATAAATGCCACATATGGTATCATGTGGAAAATTGGAATAGGTAAATGGGTAAATATACACTTATTATACGTACATATATGGAAAACTGGACTCCAGTAACATCAAGAAAAAATTAAATACTGCTGAAAATGGTGTTGCTCATCTCCGCAAAACCTATGCTCATTAGCGTTGATAAATTTATGATACCTTCTGTTTTACAACATTCAATAAAGATGACGATGTTGGCCAAAACTTTAATTTTCTAAATTATATCTCCTAATTAAAAAATTTGTATTCTACTGTACAAGTTTTCTATGCTCTCCCACACAAAAGTTAATAATCACTAATCAGATATGGATTATAATGAAAATGAAAGTGGAGGAGGAGGACACAAAAGTATAAAAAAGGCGATGCGTTGATTAAAAAATAAATTAATCTTGTATATTAATTGATCCGTGTAGACAAAAAAGGCTTTTATTTTCCTTTTACCCCCTCAATCAATCAGACAGATTAAACAATGCTGTATCAATTTTTCAATTAAATTTTTCATATTACCAACACCATCATCATTAAAGCTTGAATAGAAGGAATTACCCGTTTTGTACATATTACAACAAAACACTTTCATCAAGGTTTTCCTTTTTAATCAACAAGCCCTATCATCATTTCTCGGAATACAAAAGGGCTCTCTCTAATTTCAAATACGTAGGTGGATTCATCGCCCATGATACATACATCAATCTAAAAACAAGAAGTAATGATGACTTGGCTTTCAATGGTAAAACTTGCTTAAAGGTTTAGAGGATGATTGTTGGGATTCTTTTATAAATTTATTCGTTTCTTTACTTCCAGTTCATTCATCAAGAGGAAGATGCAATGCACCCTTTTAAAATTAATTCAAAGACGTTGATTGACGTTTTTATTCATTGATGAGTTCACTTTAATGCGATACACTATCAATTTGTTTCCTTTTGGTTGTGATACACTTGCCCTCCCTGTCTCAAACTTGGTATGTTCTGGCACTGATTTTCTATATCAAATCAAAAGAAAGGTTACAGATTAATGTGTGTATGAAACAAAGCCTTAGATTAGCGCTTTGGTTGACTCCCTGAAAAAATATGCACATTTTTATGACTACATTTATTATTATCAAAAATTGAAATATACATATCGAGAGAAAATAAATTCTTGCTCGCAAATATGAACAAGTAGAATGCAATATTTAAGTTACACCGACTTAAAAGCTCCTTTGGCATATAAAAATGCAAACTGGTAGTAACACCTTTTCCCCTATCATCATCGGAATAATCACCGCCACATTCACATATTAACACATGCTGATGCAATGGATGATAACGATTCCGACTTAAAAGCTCCTTTGGCATATAAAAATGCAAACTGGTAGTAACACCTTTTCCCCTATCATCATCGGAATAATCACCGCCACATTCACATATTAACACATGCTGACGCAATGGATGATAACGATGATCGTAGTAAAACATGAAATTATTTCTGCATGCCTGATCTAGTTGCATTTTTACAAGTGATTTTTATCCTGCTGACGTGAATATTGCAATCATAATGCAGAAATATTAAAGTTGACCGGTTCATCATATTATCAATTTGAGATAATAAAACATTCTGTTCATTTGACATGAGAAAGTAGTTCTTAAGCCATTTGCATATGCTGCTTTGCTCCGTTTTAAAAATAGCATTCTGACAAGTTGTGTTGGAAAGAGACGAGTTTGAATTATTTTTATATTTGCAAATAATGACAAAGATGGTAGAACTGCTGTGAAAATTAATTTTGAATAGTTTTATGTCCTTGTTTAACAATTTAATTCGCACTTGGATACATCATTTTTTCGCAATTCTTTCTCACTTTTACCATTTTCCTGTTTTTAAAAATGTGCATGATTTCTCATACAATAAATCATGCTAGGCTAGTTTTTATTATAATTTTATTCTTTTGTTTTAAAATATAATGACGATGATACGGCAGGTCGGTAGGTATCATTAGAACAAATAGGAGACTAATATATAACAATAAAATCCATATGATATCATTTCGTTTCCCATTAAAAACTAGATAGAGTTTAAAACGATGTTCTTGTAGTTTGATGAGGAAAGAAGTAGATAATGATTGCCAGATGCGTGTTTTAACAGTGATGATCCCGATGATTGGATGCCTTCGAACAAGAGAAAATTGAATTTGAATAAGCAGTACACATGAAACTTCATTCAAAAGGTTATAAAAGCAAAAAATACCTATCAAGCTCGCAATTGTTCTTTTTTGCTCGTTTCTCTGAATCTCGCCTTTTTTGATTAGACATGTACTCTCTGGTCTGCATTGTGGAAAATTGGCAATTCCTTTATATCAAAGACCGTCATGTATAAAGTAGAATTACAGAGACTTGCTAGATTGAAATAGGTTTATATTGTTTGAAGGAGCAGCGGCAAAAATATCTGCAAAGCCAGAAACAAGATGATTATAAACCTGGTAATAATAATTGGATTGATATTATTATTACCAAGAAAGATTGCGAGAGTTGAGAACAAATGAAAACTGAACAGACTTTGTAACCGAAAGAAGAATGTTTGGTGGTTCTGGCTCTCCTTTCTTGCAACCGGTGGTCGTCCAGTTTACCTTAACAAAGTCGTTTCATTTATTCAACTTTGCCAATTATTTGTCGGTGGTAGGAACTAAACACATTTTAAAAGTGACTTGTTTAAATCTGGTATTATGTAAAAAAAAGCAATTTAAAATGGTGAAAGTGATCAAAATATGCTTCATTTTTATACAATTCGGTTCATAAAATAAATTGTATAATAAACGGATTAAAATTGTATTAAAGAGGGATAATCATCCTA
>JAHZNK010000008.1:0-18270 GCA_027744615.1 Lepidocyrtus cf. nigrosetosus NNG-2020 | reverse complement strand
TAGTTTTTGAGATTATTTTCAATCTAAAAATGAGATTTGTAGTAGTGTTTAGTGTAATAACAGTTGTGCATTTTGTGCAATTTGAAGATGAATCGAACGATGTATGCATTCCTATTATATTTGCAAAGATTGCAAAGAGAAAATGAATCTAACTGACCTTCCCTTTTAATCTTTTTAGTGTTAAAGGATTAGTCAAATCCTATAATTTCTATTGATGACAATCATTGAAATAAACTAGTTGGATACTAAATACACGACAGTAATTACATAGGATTCCATGGAAGAACGATACGTATAGTTTACGGTAATACTATGCAAGCGTTGTTTGATGATGGTACTCGAGCGTAATTCAAGATTATGACTATGAGTCATATTCAAATCATTACGCAACATCGCATCGATATGATTTTGTACAAAACGAAAGATTATGATTTACTGCGCTGCTGTCGCTGGGACAGACAGAAAAAGAAAAGAACAGTGCAGTTGCACTCTATTATCCCGTAGAGTAGATTGACTTTTAAGTGAATCCGATACTGATGCATTCAATAAAATAGTAATTTAAATGTATCAAAAAATATGTTCGAAGGTTAAAAATCCAAAACTTTTCGATTTAAAACAGGATTTCCTTTTAAAACAGTATATTTTTATTGTAAGTTAAGAAATAAGAATTTAAAATTTAAAATTTATACATTTGCCCCACTAAAAACTCTCGATAATTACTTTTATTTACTCAAAGCTTTAATCAAATTTCATCACATTGCATTAAAACATTTTGAATGCTTATATATACGAGATGAAGCGAGTGATTCAGTAATCTGATAAAATGCTCAAACCAAAAAAGCCTATCCCATCAGCAGCATTTAGCATTTACTAAATTCAGCTCCAGTTGCAGTTGTATATATTGTATATTAAACTTGAAAGTTGATTTACAATCAAGATTTGTTTTCATGATTTACTTATGCAAAGACAATATGAATGAATACTTGACCTTAATTTTATGAAATGTCGCAAATAACGCCTAAAACCTTACAGCTTAGGTACCGCACACTTGACAATTTGTAGCAATTCGTACCCGGTGAACTCATTATTTTGAATCGCTTGAATAACTTTTGAAGCCTGCAATTTCCGTCTTCTAATAGGTACCGAATGTACTGAAAGATTTGCGGATCCGTCAAAATTTTGCCCATATCCATCGCCGGATTTTTCAACTTTGACCACATTCAAATCCGGTCCTGCAGGTCTTCCATCTTCAGAAACTTGCGAAAATTGCTCTTCTCCCTCAATTCCACTCATTTCACCCTGATCCATGCTGTCATCCATTCGTGCTCTCTTCGACGAACTTGATTCCAACAACTCATCTCCCCCACTAATATCCAAAGTTTCCTCAGAATTTTGACGAGCCTCTTCCGTCCGCTTATGTCGAGAAGATTTTGCATGAAGTACGAGGTCATGCCTATGAGCCCTCAAAACGCAGTTGCAAAATTTACAGTAGGCTTTGGAGCTGTCATTTTCGTAAGGGCCAAGCCAAGCTAAAAAAAACCAAAGAATATTTTGTTTCAGGATTTTACTTTCAAATAGAAATTTAATACACATAAAAGTGCAAAGCAATATTTCCGTACATTTTAACTCATCGATTTCTTCCCACTCTCTTCTATACCGCTTTGTATACTGCGGTCGATTAGCAGATGATGGGGACGAGTAAAGTGAATCATTTTTAACTGGAGTTCGCATTTTAACTTCTGGGGGTGGATCTTGCGAGACAATTTGGACCGAAATTGGACCGGTGCTTGCTCCGGATTCTACAGCCGTGGCAGCATTTTTAGTATGTTTTTGAGTATTCGCATGTCCAGTGAGATCCGCTGTTAAGAATATGATTTATCAATCATTACTTAGTAGATATTGATTATCTAAAAATTACGAACAAAAGAAACGTTTCCAATCTCCTTACATCTATGAGCTCTGAGAACTATGGAGCACCACCGACAGTAAACCTTTGTATCGTCATTCGTCACTCTCACTACCCAATCTGAAAAACAAAATGCAATATAAATTTAACCTTGTAAGCTAATTGTTAGACAAAAATCAATAATCTTATTAAATTGTCTCTTTACGTTCCCTTACCCTTCAAATTAGGATCTAACAACCATTCCTCTTGAAATCGTGTCATGTTCTATAAGTCCGCGTCCCTTGTATAAAAAACCTAACCTGCAATCATTTTAGTTAAAATAATTAAACCCATTTGAATTTAATTGGAAAACTCCATTGACATTCGACATTTGTACCACATTTAGTCACAAGTAATTAAGTTTAAAACATAATATACTGCATACAATTACTTTTAAAGTACATACTAGACATCCTGAAAAAGCTTTACGTTTAAATTTACTTATTTAAAACTATTCACGTATAATACAAAATCCACAATTTTTTATGGATAATTACCGACAAATCTTACATCTTACCTTTAAATTAAATTCACAATTAAGTTTTAAAAAGCTTTAGCATGAGAGAATAGAAGCATATAGCAGGAGGAATAGCAGATTAAATAGCAGGAAAAAGTAGAATCAGCAGGAGCTGAAAGCATAGCGCATTAGAGCAAGTCGCTTGATGCCAAAAAGCATAGAAAGCCCCTCTCGACGGCCCCCGACAGCCCCGCGTTGAGCTCCCTGCCCAGGCCAGCCAGCCAGGCTACATCGACGCCGTCTCTCGGACAAGGCTAAAAAGCTTCACTCAACCACCGCAACCGTTCCTTCTTCAAATCTCATGAAAATCAACAAAACTTTCCCCCTTCATTGACAACCCCAGAGGTAGAATCCTTATCTGAAACCACTTCCAACTTGTAGAGAATTCTTTAAAATACCTGTAAACTTTGATTAAAGTTTAGTTAACTGTTTTTAAAATGGTTAAACTTTAATGGAAACGTAGTAAGTTTATTTTCATGCTAGTACAAAGAGAATGAATGCCCGCAAGCCAGCGGAATGTAAAAATGACATCTACTGGATTCACGCACGTTCACAATCAGCTGATAATATTGCATAATACTTCTTTTACTCGTCTTTCACCGGCGGCGTGATTTCCCTTTCCTCATTTCTGCTTTTTGCTGCATTTCTTTTATGTTTTCATTGTTGGAAGAGAAAGTAAATTTTTGTTGGAGAAAGAAATAGGAAGAGTTATCCCTCTATAAATTTGATATATTTGAAGTTATTACACTGCACACAAAGGGGTGAACAAGTTGGGGTTTTGGAGCTGAAGTAAGTTTAAGTAAATTTGTATTTTTAATGGTGATTTTAAAAAATCACACCGGACTGACTGTTTTTACTTTCATTAGGACTTTCTTCAACTTATTTGTCTTCGAGAGAACAGATGAAGCTTGTGTAAATCCAAGGAAGGTATATTTGATTTAATTTTAATTAATATTTGATCCTCATTCAGTTTTACTAAAGTCGTTTTTAATTGAAGGAGCGTGATGTAAATAAATCAGAGTTCAGAAAATGGGAAAGAAGGTTTATGATGAATGTCAGGCCTTTGCTTGTCAGATCCAATATTGTTTGCAAAGTAAATACTTTTTATTGTTAAATTTGGATTTACAACTTCTTTGTAATAGTCAAGAGCTTTAAAACTTGTTTTTACTATTGCCATTTGTCAATTTTTAGAAAATAATTATCAACAAGATCGCTGTCAAGATGCAGTGGAAGCGATGGTAGATTGTTGCGAGCAGAATGTTGATAAAAATTACCCTTCTTGTGATGGTTTTAAATTCTTGTTGAAGAAGCGTGAACAGGAGCGATTGAATAAGAAACAGGAAAAGTCTTAATTGTGCGTATAAAAGTCAGTTCATAGTACATTCATAATCTTAAATTTATTCATTGAAAAGTTATTCTAGTTAACTCGTTTGATTACTGCGTTAATTATATCATGTGTATTCTGTTGCCATTTGAGGATGATTAGCAAGAGCAAGGATAGTAGTATTGTAGAAAGATAATTTATTGATTCCTTCGTATATTTACTTGTATTTTTCAGAATAATGTCAAATCTTGGGAATCCGCTACCACGACCTGAAACATCTGCTCAAGGAAGAGAAAATTACTTAAAGTTTAATAATAGTAACAAAAAAGTTAGGCAACAAGAGGCTTATGTTAAAAGGCTTCCGTTTTATCAGAGATACCCAAGAGCCTTCATTGCTGGAGGTTTATTTCTAACTGTTTCTATTGTTTACAGTGCTCCATTATACTATTTCTTCAGAACGTAAGTACAAAATGTAAAAGTATATAATTGCTGAAAAACTCGTTATTTATTATTATTGAATAATATGAATACGATTAATATTCGATTTTGCAGTCCTGTCCTTGAGGAGGATGAACCTGTTTGGCGTACTAAATGGTACAGTGAAAGAGTAACTGGGAAAACTAAGAGTGAGCAATATTGGGAAGCGAAAACGAGACAGGAAGAAGAATATCAAGCTATGCTTCAAAAGCAAAAGGAGTTTGAGGAACGGAAAGCTAGAACATTTGAAGCTCAAGCTAGAGCCAAGGCAATGAAGGAAGCACAAAAGGCTAAGGCTTCAGCTTAGTGCTGCTGCAAGAAACATGTTATCTATTAACCTTTTGTTTGCTTTGATCAATTAAGGTAGATGTGAACTACATTTATTTGCAAAAAAATGGAATCCGTACTGAAAGCAAAGAGACGATTTAAACTGTTTCCTACATATCTTGCGGAGTGTTCAAGTGAAGGTGCAGTTTATGCAAAGTGTGTAGTTCAAACAGACGATCCTAAAATGAATCAATGTGAAAAAGAGTTTATTGCTTTTAGAAAGTGTTTACAAATTGCTGCCAAAAAGCACTCTAGTCGTATTTAGGGAACTTCCAACAATTAATTTACAATTTACATTAAGATCTAAAGCTTACACCAGTATCAAATCAAAGGAAAATTTGGAGTAGACATTATTAGTGAAAATGGGAGGCTTGCTAATCGTGAGGGACCTCTGTGCCGGCCTTATCATTCGGCTGTTGGCCACAGGATATGGACTTTATCATGATTCTTTCAACGATGTGAAGTACACGGACATTGACTATAAGGTTTATACTGATGCAGCGGCATACGTGGTGAAGGGGCAATCTCCGTATCTGCGGGAGACCTATAGGTATACGCCAGTACTAGCTTGGCTACTAACCCCAAACATCACCACACCATGGGACTCCTATGGAAAAATTGTGTTCAGTTTGTTTGACGTACTGGCGTGTTATCTGATATATCTAATTGTCCTCCATGAGAACGGAAATGATCGTGTACTTGCTCGAAAATGTACTTACCTTTGGATATTTAATCCCCTTCCCATTGTTATTTGTAGCAGGGGCAGCTCGGAGTCCATTATCCTTTGCTTAGTCCTTGCAGTTCTGTACTTGTTTTTAAAACAGGCATACGTCCTAGCTGGTCTCATATATGGATTCTCAGTTCATTTCAAAATTTACCCAGTAACCTATTGCCTACCTTTGTATTTGTGTTTGGGTGAAAATAACTCTAATGACTGTAGTAGTGGCAGGAGTAACAGTACTAGTACACGTTGTTTAACTAATGGAAAAGGATTTGCTTTACTAAAGGATGTGCTAACTCTTAACCAGCCTAGATTGATGCTAGTTTTATCTTCTATTGTAGGATTCTGTTTACCAACAGCCATCTGTTACTGGATTTATGGAGATGAATTCCTCCAAGAAACGTATTTCTATCACCTCACGAGAAAAGACATTCGTCATAATTTCTCTTTATATTTTTACTTGTTATATTTAAACAATGATGTAGAAGGAACGCTAGGTCTTGCTCTTAAAATTTTGTCTTTTGTTCCTCAGCTTGCTCTTATTCTAGTAGTAACGGTTTTATTCACAAGCAAGAAGGATTTGGTTTTTGTCATGTTTGTCCAGACATACTGTTTCGTCATTTTCAATAAGGTTTGCACATCACAATATTTTCTCTGGTATCTAAGCCTGATCCCTGTACTTGGTCCTAAATTGAAATTAAAATGGACTCATGCGACGATTCTCTTCGTGATTTGGTACTTTGCTCAAATATCTTGGTTACTTCCTGCCTACTACCTTGAATTTGAAGGGAGAAACACTTTCATCTATATTTGGTTAGAATCTATAGCATTCTTTTGTGCTAATGTGGGTATACTGGTTCAAATCGTTAAGGGGTACAGTGGATCCATCGTGGTCAATAGATAGCTATACTTTATAAATTTTTAAATTATAAACAATCCAATGATTTTTGTAAAATTATAAGCTTGATTGAACATCAATAAAGGTATGATGATGCGAGTTCATTATTGGAAGTCTTAGGTTTGTTGTGAACAAGTCAGTAGTTAAATAGATAGTTAAATAGATAATAGATAGAACTCTAGTTTATATGAAATTAATTTGTATTGTAGTATAAAATGAACTTGATTTGTGCATTTTATATAACTCTTGAGTCAAACTTTTTGTAAATATATACTTTAAAAAGTTTTAAGCGATATGTAATCATCTTGTATGTGAATGTGAGATAAGGAATAAGCATTTACAAAATTAATTAATTTAAATATTAATAATGCGCTAGTACGAGAACGTAGGGCCCATTAGGGGAATGTAGCCGAAGAAACCCAACAAATTTTCCAATTAGTGTTAGGCTAGAATATTTCCAGAAAACGTATTTTAATGCGTTTTGGAATTGTCATTGTAGTATGTAGCATTGTAGCATGAATAGATATTCAATTGTAATTGTATTTTAAATTGTAATTTGATTTGTAATAAAAAATGCATACAAACAAACCTAATATTGATTGAGTTAATGTTTTTTCAAGCATAGTGAATCTTACCTTTGGCAGATGCAATGCAATTTCATATTTGTAACCTGAGCAAGTAGTAATTACCATTAATTGTTGATTAATTAATAATTAATTACCTGAAACATGATTTTAAAATTCCATACAAAAATATTGCATAAGCTTCATTTTCTGACTTACAAAGAAAGATGTGTGTTTGTGACGAGAGATTTTCTACATGTAAAACACGTGGTTTGCCCTTGTGAGATGCCGATCATCTGTGTTTATGACTCGCTAAATGCCTATTTATTGCGCATTTCTTTGTGAAGAAAGTGCTTAAAATTTCTTTAAAAATAAAGCTTTCGAATTTAATTTCCATTTAAATTCATTGATAATTAGTTTTTGAAGTGAGCACAGGTTCTTTAATTAAAAGTTTTACATTTAATTTAACCCATTATTCAAAAGTAAAGTGATACGCGTAAAAATCTTTGTGTATTGCGTCATTTCATATTAAATCACATTTACTACTATTTTTCCACTTGATAAGATTGTTTGAATTTGTTCATCCTGTTAATTAGTTAATTACAAAGGATTCTTTTTAATTGAAGCGTTAAATAGATAATTACAATGGTAAGGCGTGTACCTATTACTTTACATTTACATATCAAAAACTACAAAAGACAGTTATATTTTCGTTAGTTAATTTCAAATTAAATTTTTAACTCACAGGCTAGTTCTGTGGTAGCAGCAGGATTAGGACTTGCAGTTGTTGGCTTCACTGGCAGATATATTCTCCGGAGGATGCCAAACATGGCGCAGCAAATGAACGAAGCTATGAAAACATTACCTAATTTAGATCAAGCGTTAAGTTCCAGTAAATATTATCGAGGAGGTTTTGAGCCGAAAATGAATAAAAGAGAAGCTTCGCTAATTTTAGGTGTTGCTCCAACTGCAAATAAGGGCAAAGTTAAGGTGAATTCGAACAATATTTAATGAGACATGAATTAGCAAAATTGCTCATAATGGTTAGAACTGGGGAGTAAAATTGATTATCTTTGTTACAGGAAGCCCATAAAAGACTAATAACGATTAACCATCCGGACAGAGGTGGATCGCCGTATATTGCATCAAAAATTAATGAAGCAAAAGATTATTTAGAAAATACTGGAGGAAGTAGTGGATTACGATCGTAGTGAAATTAGTTGATAAAAATTTTATAGCTTCACAATTTCTTTCTTTTAAGGCTCTCATGCTATTTTTAATTCGAATCAAATTAGTTTGATTTGGATGTGACAAAAATTTAATTGCGTTTAAAGAAATTAATGCATTTAGTGAATTGAGGGTGCATTTTCATGGTATGTTAATAGAGATGCATTTAAATAGAAAATTAAAATTAGAAAAATACTTTAAAATTAAAATAGGAATATTTTGTCATTGCTGTATGCAATTGAAACAAGATGAAATGCTATAAATTGGCAAGTAAATAAAATTAATATTTTAAAAATATTTATTCTTTCAATTTGTAAATTTAAAGGCTTTATTTATGTCAGTGGCATTTATTTTAAGTGTGTTATGTACTTACTTTTCCATTTGCATTACTACATTCCAAAGGGTAAACTGTAAATTGATTTATGTCGTACTACTTCTATGTGTACAATTGTATAATGCGAAAAGTCAGTGTGTCAAGTGCAATTTCACATTTTTTGCAAAGCTTAATATTACAGAGATCTCAGAGGCTGTGTGACTGCCCAGTTATTAACAATTTTGAAAGTAGGTGCTTGTGTCAATGTCAAATTCTTCTGAAATTAGATTTCATTTGGTTATCCAATGTCCCTTTAAAATCGATAATCATTTAATATTTATGAATGTCAAGAGAATAGGTCAGGATTCAAAGCAGCATCCTTAGAAGTTATAGTGTGATAATTTAGCACAATTTCACTTCATCTCATCCTTTCTCTTCGCTTTCTTTCTCTTTTGCTTGTTATTTTTGCTAGTGTTTCCTTTCCCTTTGGCCGTTGTGGAATTCCCCTTTGGCTTTCGCGTTGTTCTTGGCCTGTTCCTGTCATACTCGCAGATAAATGGGAGCGGTTGTATGCACTGTACGGGAGCCAAATTTCTCGTGCTGAGGCTTATAGCTGGGCACATTTCTTTCATTCCTCCTCCCCTAATAAAAATGTTTATTAGCAGAAAGAAAACAGCAAAAACATATTTTTAGCATCAACACTATCATCAAAAACATGTCATTTAATTTATTACATGAAATTTTAAAATGTCTCATCTCATCTATATATTAGAAACTTGCGAACGATTTGAAAAAGAAAAGGATTTTGTTTGCCATTTGTGTTATGTAAATTCCCTACATTAAATAGCAAAGTGGATGTTAGTAACATCATGTTACATGAAATTCCAATACATATCTAAAAAAATTGGGTTTCTGCGTTTCGAGACTATGAGACAAACACAACAATTTTCCTGTTCAGACAATAATAACTTTTTGAAACAACAAACATTTGTCACTTTCGTTCTCTAGAAATAGCAATAAAGTGATCGCTTTGCAATATCCATTTAAAACCATCGTTGCGTAGAAAGTGAAAATACGGAATAATTGTTGGATCAGCCTATATATTATTTGATCCCTTTATTTGATGTCAATTGGAATCGATTTTGCAATGATTTTGCAACCTAAATCTAGTAAAATGCCAAGGTTTTTTATTCGATGTTTTTCTGTGCTTCTGTTTCGATTTATTCAATTTTTTTATGGCGGTCAGAAAAAGATATGATACAAGAGATTTTTTTCAAGAGAGATTAAATGCATAAACTAAAATAAATCAAATTTACACTTGCATTTGACACAAGTTTTGAGATTGAACTGTTTAAAAAGCGTAGGATTATTGCTTTCGCTTTTCACCCACGCTTTCATTTCCAATGGCTATAAGGATCTTTCTCACAGACAAAAACTTTCTAAATTAAAAAGTTTTCATTTGCAACAAAGCGTGTTTTCTCTTCATCCTACTCTTCCACTCGTCGTTATCATCGCATCATTTGTGTATTTTCCTTCATTTTTATTGCTTGAAGGACTAACTTTTTAAAAAATGAGTAAACAAGTCTGACGAAGCAGTCGAGAAAGTTTTAGAAGGAAAAAGGACTTTTGTATGATGACCTTGTCAGAAAATTGTTAACTGAAAGTTTTTAAATAGAAAAAAGATAAATGTGAGGAAGACATGAACAATTTTTCGTTACACAAAATTATACAGCGACGCAGTATAAAGAGCAGCCGACAGATTCATTATCTTCATATTTGTCTAAGGTTTCTCTCTTCAGGGCTTTCTTCCATTTCCTATTTAATTCCACCTGGCAACTTCGCAATTTTCATGCAGCTGAAGTTTGCACATTTCCTCGTTGAAAATGTATCTAGCAAATGAATTGGAATAGTTATATGATACAAAAAGTTTGTAATGATAGACGAGCAGCGCAGCGGTGTGACATTGGGAAATGGGAGGCGATTTCGATTTCTCTAATAACTTATGACGCTGTGAATATGACAAGGCATACTAGGATTTTGGTCATTAAATTTGCAAAACGACATGTGGTTTCATTTTAGCGTTTGTATGGTGTATGGAAGCAATAATTATAAAAAACCTTTTCTACATCTCATCTTCACATATCATAGTTTTCATAAACCGAAAAATAACACGTTCATGTCATTTACAAACTTGCGTTGCTGATAAGCCAAAACCTTTTTGACAATATTAAGTTCTCTATTGACTCAACTTACCCCAAAACTAAATGAGCCGATCAATGTCACATATTACTTACTATATGCTTTTGTTCCCAACTTGAGATTGGAGGAGATTAAATAACTTTATATAAGCATAGTTTTTATGTAATGTAAATTAAAATGAAATTGTAAACGTGCATATTTTAATACGAGAAATGGGAAAACTTACATCATCATTGCTCGTATTCCTGCTTTCTCAGAATCGTTAAGTTTGAGCGCTGGATGATCCATATTCTTCATGGAATGCTTTTTCCATTTTTTCTTATCTGCTCCAACCCACACATCCATCCCGATCATTCTGGCTCTCATGAACAGACTTTCCAACCTTCGCATCTCCTCAAGTGTTTGTGCTGTCAATTTCCAAAGAAAATCAGCTAAAGTTACTTTCATGCGAATAACTTAATTATAATATGTCTACACATCTTTAGATAGTAGAATGTCTCTTGCTCGAGTTTTTAGGTTATTTCTTAAATCTTCTCGCTTATTTCTGGATTTTATCCCAATTTCCTAAATGTTTGCATTAGTCAGAGTCAGAACGCATTACTTGAAAGTAAAGTAGAGCAGTTGCAAAGTTGCAGCAAAATGCAGTAAACCCGCTTTAATTTAGTAACATGTCATTTTGTTTTATGTCTTCTTTAAGCGCGTAAGTGTATTAATAAATAAAGATACTTTACTAATCAAGCGGTTTTCTATCCACGTCAAAACCATTAAAGCGTAATAGCTGCAACAACCTCTGGGGAATTATCTGGAGCAGAATAATGCACTGAATCCGAATTAGGTAAATATTTAAATTTGAAAGCTATAAAAGTTCAGGACCTTTTTCTAGATTTATTAATGTTTACATGACTTTCCAATTTAATATTCGCTGTGGGTGTAAGGCAAATATCAAACTCTTGTTTTAAAACGGATTTCTTCATACTATTTGTCATCCTATTTCATCATAATACGATGGATGTAGCAATCAAATCAAAGTAAAATGTTTTAGCTTTTCTGCGTTTAGCTTGTTAGCCATTCAATGTTGGAATTTATGCATTTTTTCAGTTTTGCTTATTTCATATTTTTATATCTATCTAGAGCCCACATAGAAATGACTGAAAAATACTAATATGCAGCAAATCTGCATTGATATGATACAAGAAGAAAGTAATAAGGTTAAAAATAGAAGTGGAACAACATTCATTTTCTAAAGAAGTTTGAGATCATTCCATACATATCACATTATCCGAAGCATCTTCCATCATAACCATTTAAAAACTGAAAGATGAACGGTCGGCGGATCTTTTATCTTATTCAGGTACATTCGCAAGAAGCCCACCGCTAAGATCCATAATGTTGAATGTAGGTATTATTGCCATATGCTCATTTGCGTAGGTTAATGTAAGTAAACATATTTACCTAATGGAATATTTCAAAGGAAAAATGATATTGGAACTCATAAAGAATATGAGGATGCTCCATTGATCAAGAAAAATTAGAAGAATTTTGCATTGCTTTGAAGGATAATGGGACAATGAGATCATTTATCTTTTGTAGATACGAAAATTTACTTTACAGATGCTATAAATTGTAAGTATTAATGAGTTCTTTACCTTCTGCAAGTTTCCCTTCTTTCTTCTTACAGAATTCTGCCGCTCTCTTATGAACAAGCCGTTTCTTCTCATAAAGTTTGAATCGTTTTTTCCCAATGACCACTTCATTTTTTCTGGCTTCCCCCGAGCCACGTCCTCCTGGTCCCATGCCTCTTCTTCCACGCATCCCCATTGGCGGTCCTCCACCCATTCCATCAGGTCCTTCGTCCATCCCCATGGGATATTGATCCCCGTATGGTGGCATCATGTGCTCGTGACGATCAGGGTCTTGAGGATAATCATCGTACTCTGGCATCATCTGCGTCTATGTTTATTATTTTAAAAGCACTTGTTATGATAAGAATTAATTTGAAAATATTTCCAAGAAATTTGTAAATGAGTCGTATTTTACCTTGACATGGTCAATTAAGTTGAATGCCAGGGTCAGGACGCACACAATTTCGAGGATATAGCAATATGACATGGTTATTTATTAATAGATGGTTTAGTGGGTGGAAAGTTACAGATGAATTTTAAAAGTCAAACCTACACAAAAATTATTCATTGAACATAACCATAATTTTGACTTTCTAAAGAATTTGGACAAGCAATAACCATTCAGGTGAATAGAATATAAAATGGATATAGTATGTAGCACAATAGCAGTTTAATTCCACTGTTGCATATTATTTAGCTTTTAAGAACTAACCAATTCTTTTACTACTATTACATCACATCGTTCCAGTTCTAGAAAAAATTCAATAGTTCTTTCTGTCCATCTTAATTTAGAAAGAAGTTCCATTTGACACTTGCCCGTCCGTATTCGGGTGTTTCATTGCATACGTGTTACTTTTTCAAGTGCTTCAGGCATGCGACGATGCGGCGAAAGAAAGTTAGTGACAACAAAAGATCTGTATCAGGATTGGGTATTGCATGGCTCAATATCTATTTAAAAATTCATGATATCCCACAAGTCTTTCCAATAGAAGTCCATAATGGAAATGAAAGCGTAGTTTCTTTTTGTTTACACTATGTTTGGCTGCTTGTTAAATACCATACCATATACCTTTACAGTTAAAATGCTAATATACTTTGCCCTAGGCATTTTCCATTGTGTTATTTTCCTTTCGCTTAAATAATAACTTATGCACTTTGTTTCTTTTTTCGTAGAACAGGGATGTTTGTAACTTTTCATTCTTTATGCAGATTTTTGTAATCATTAATCCAGACAAACTCTCCATGAATAAGATAAAAAATTAAGAGTAAAATACAAATGTAAAAATTCAGTAATTTGAGAACAAAATACTTTAAACTGTAATGACTATGAGAAGTATGAGATGACAAAGATTTACGTACTACATCTGCGCATCATGTTGCTTATATCATTGCTTCTTCTCGCGTTGGACTAATCATGATTCTGGAACATACAGCAAATAAGAATGCAGGTCTCTTCCGTTAATGAATGCTTCAGACAGAAAGTACCTTAGATAAGCACTCATAAAAGACAGTCTTTCTGGATGATAGTTCTCTTCTTAAACTGTTACCTTTGCCATTGATAATGATGAACCACATTTATACAAAAAAGCTTTGAAAGTACAGATCAAAGTAAGACCGGGGCTGCAAATTATTTTTATTTTTATCTGATACTTAATTTTAAAATTTGATTTTAGTATTTAAACATTGAAGTCTGTTATCGGAAGTCTAAATCAATATTTATCAAATTTGAATGTACATTGGCAAAAATATTCAACACTTCTTATTACAATGACGTATTCAGAACCGTCATGGGTTTTAAAAGTGTTGGGAAAAGTTTAGCAAAGTGGGAAGTTGGGAATTAATTCCTAGAGCTTATCATTTAATCCTTGCTCATGTGATGGGAGTCCAGGGACTGTACTTTCTTCTCACTGGCCAAATTCCCTTGCCTTATGTCATATTCGGTATGTAACTACAATTCGTGAGTATTCCAGAATTGTATATTTTGCTGCATTAATTAAACCTAATGAAATAATTCATCTTTATAGGTATAGCCTTGGTTTACGCTAGTGCAGTTGGCATTGCCGTAGCTTTCCAACATAAATACATGTGGCCTTTAGATTTTGTTGTCTACCACGGACTACCAATCTTCATTCCGTATTATTTTTGGCTTCCTTCTTTATACACATGTGTGTGCTTAAACTACTTCCGGTTTATATTGTCTTATAATGTGAGCTCTCTTGGGAACAGCGTTGGCTCACACGTGGATTCGTAAACCTTATGAAAAGTAAACAATTTTCTTTATGATTTGATCGCATGTTTGTTATTTTATTGTTTCCTTCTTAGGATTAATTTCCTTTCCTTTTACCTGAGCAATCCTGGTAATTAATTGACGTGTTTATATGTTCATTTAGGAGCATTGGTCCAGCAGATGTTACTTGGCTGTCGCTGATTATAGTCGGTGAAGGATGGCACAACTTTCACCACGTTTTCCCTTGGGACTATAGATCAACCGATGTTGGACTTTATTCCTTCAACCTTGCTACAATGTTTATTGATTTAATGGCAAAAATTGGTTGGGCATACGACCTTAAAACCGTGCCTGAGCATGTCATTAGAAAGCGAGCAACTAGAACGGGTGATGGATCACATCCTTTGGTAGCGGATGATATGTTGGAAGTTCAAGACAGGAAAAACATTTCTGAAGAAAAGAACAAAGAGAAGGAATTCCTCGTTGATGCAGTTGAAGCAAAGGATGTTAACAAGAATGTTGTGAAAAGCGTTTCAGAGAATACAAGAATCGATAAATTGGATGTTGGTGATATTGGGCCTGCACCGTGGGGATGGGGAGATGATGATATTCCTCAAATCGATTTAAATGATACTCTTATTAGTCATACTGTAAAAAGTGATTGAAATTCCTTACCGGTGAAACATGAGTTTACAAGCATCGTGATTTTAAGTATGGATTTTTTATATGCATTGTTCGATATTCAATTTTAGCATACAATTTAGTTTAAAAGTATATTTTAATATTTTGTAACACTTTTTCAATCTATATTCATTTATGAGATAAAATAAAATCTGCTATCTAACACAATTAAAGCTATTTAACTGAGTTCTTGCATTGATTTTTTGCAGCATTTAAATCCGATTATATGACGACATGTGACACTCATCGTTGTTATTTAGTCATCTATTCTTTTAAAACTTGATAATGCATACAATTGTTGACTATCAAATTTTATGGCTTGTCTGCCGGCAGAAAAACAATGTCTTTATTCACTCAACTTCTTCGGGTGTCTTGTCTCAATTGCCATGTGTTTGCAATTTTCCAGAATATTATTTTTCATATTTAGTCAGTGCATATACTACAACTACTATATTCAAAATGATATTATTTAATCTGGTAAATCAAAGCGTTTGTACTTTGGTTTCATATTATGCAGAATATTACTGCAAAATATCTTAATTGATTATGCTGTATCTATTTCATGTATCATACTTCAAAATCCTATCTAAAAATTCCGAAATATTACAATGTTAGAAAAACGTTTTTAAAAGCAAATCGATATCTTGTTTTTGCTAGATTTATTATCTTCAGTAAGACGGAAATCGTTTCATCAGTCACAGTTCTGACTCATCTTTCAGGCTTTGACTTGGCTTTCATAAGTTGTACTTTTGCCTTCGCAGATTAAACTTTTTGAATACTTTTATCTCAAGTTGCTCTTCTTCTAGGTATTGCATGTCCCCAAGTTTTTCCAAAGATTGACAACTGATAGCGTGTTGCTTTACCGTATTAATGATGCAATAAAATAAGGATCAAATTAACAAAAAAAATTGTCTGCTTTCAGAAATAAAAGTCATAAAATTTGGCTTATAGTAATTTGCACATGTATGAATATTTGTATTTAAGAATGTAGGACACTAACTGTTGTACTCTTTTTAGCTATTATATTAGGTTTAGACTGAAGAAAAAATTGCTCAATTGTATCATTTGTCTGGAGTAATTAGAAGAGGACGCTTCATATATCTTTCATTTGCACATTTTAATATTTTTCTTACGAATGGCTAGAAGAGAAGGCTCTTGGTCTAATATTACTCTGAAGAGCTTACTTGATCAGGATTCTGATCCATCCACCAGGAAGAGTGCGGTTAAAACGTTCAAAGTAATGGAAGTTAAAAATGAAAAGAAAGATTCAAGGTCTTCGTCTGTCCTTCCAAGTGTGTCCTGGAACTCCCCGAGTCCTGTTATTATTGAAAAATTGGAAACAAGTTCCAAGACAGGAGTAATGTTAATCAATGATATCGGTATTAATCCGCCAATGGTGGCAATCAGAGATACATTTTGTAAACTCTACGAAAATACCGATCATCTTCAACTCCAACTAAATAGAATGAATCCAATTCGAGGATTGTTTAAAAACTTTGGTTATTTAGAACCAAAAAAGATAGACCAGAAGGCTGTTTTGGATTTGACTCCAACAGAAATTGCTCTTCTTCAAGATGAACCTCCCGAACGGTGTGATTTAGGCCCTTCTTTTCGTACAGAAGTTGTCCAATTCTACAACAAAGTTGCTGATGAAATCATTCCAAGGCTAATTTACATTGCATCTGTAGCAATGACTGGTGGGATTGGAGTTGGAGAAAACTTTACTAACAATGGAGCTGATCACATTTGTGGCCTTCACGGTCACAATAACGTGAAATTACGTTTAGTTGATTTCTACCCGGTTCACCATACAAGGAAAAGGTGCTTCGAACACAGGGATTTTACTACTTTCACTCTCATCTTCCAAGATAAGCGTCGTGGAGGACTAGAAGTTTATGTTGATGACGAATGGATAGAAGTGCCTGCTGAAAGTGAGGTAATATTCCTGTGGGGATGGTCCGGCCATATTTTGAGCAATGCCAGGGTTCGCCCACCCCTTCATCGAGTTGTCCCTTTGAAAGGTGATGAAAGAAGCAAGGCTGACCGAAGAAATGAAGCTGTGTTTTATGTTGCGCCTGGTAAGTTACAAAAACTAATTATTGTTTTACATAAGTCAATAAAAGTTTCACAGGTTACATAGTTTTTTTATTACATTACAGATTGGGATTCATTTTTACACCCAATAGTTCTGTGTCCGCCAAAGGAAACTCTTGCGTTTAAAATAAGTTCTGTCAAAGAGTTGACAGTGCGAAAGTTCAAAGAACTTTTTGGTTTGAAATGGCATCAACGAGAGGGAACTTTGACTGAGGAGGAACGAAGCTTGATAGCCACAATTGAGTCGGAGAATAAAGGATCAAGCTTAACTACACAGGATGAAGACATTATAAAGTTTCTCCGTACAGGCCAGTCCATTTTTTCAGTTGTTTAAAATTAGGTGTATGATAATGCAATATTTTTAAGTTAGTTCAATTGACATTTCAAAATTTTGGCATTACTTTCCGAAATTTTTGTGATACATTTGTAGATTGACACCTATTTTTAACATACACACAGTACATATGCATATACTTATTAATAAAGAGTTTGATTTGCGTATTGTAAATGAAATGGGAGTAAATAAATGTTATCACAACACAAGAAACTTATAAACAGGAAAGCTCGTTATCATTATCATCATTATCTTTGATGTCATATGGATAAAAATTAAGAAATTGGAGGGCTTTTTCTTCTTCCGCGCATCAAAGCATTTTTGGCACTTGTCTCTGTACCATTACCTTCTTCAATCTTTAAAACTTAAACACAGACACGGTTTTTAACAAGACTCGTTTTTTGGCATTTAATGATGTTGACATCAAAAATAGGAGGCTGATCACGTCATGGCATGACGAAACATGCTTTCAAACCGCATTTTCCTGCGAAGTGAAGTGAATGAAGTAATTAGAAGCAGTGGTAAAATGAAGCCAAAACCTCTGTTTCTACCTCATTTGCCAGTGTTATGTACTATTTCTGCAAAAAACATAATCATTTCCATCATTAACGCTTGCTTGTCCTCACTCTCAGACGGTAGCCAAAAAACTATAACTTAAAACAACGGATGTAGTATGTATAACTAAAAGGATTTTTCATTAACATTGCAAAAAGAGTGCACAAAGTTGCAAACCCTTTCGAATTAGAAACCTCATGTCAGACAAAAACCCT
Organism: Lepidocyrtus cf. nigrosetosus NNG-2020; assembly: GCA_027744615.1. NCBI lineage: Eukaryota > Metazoa > Arthropoda > Collembola > Entomobryomorpha > Entomobryidae > Lepidocyrtus > Lepidocyrtus cf. nigrosetosus NNG-2020. The sequence goes on along the minus strand of JAHZNK010000008.1, from coordinate 31 downwards.
GAAAGCTTTTATTTCTACTTTATCTCTCAGA
>JAHZNK010000007.1:0-10621 GCA_027744615.1 Lepidocyrtus cf. nigrosetosus NNG-2020 | reverse complement strand
TAAACTTATTTATTATATGCCTTATATGCTAATTAGAGTGCACTGCTGTAATCCGTATTCCAGCAAATATCAGCCATTATCCACTTACGCCTGAACTATAGTTATAAAGTTACACAAAATTAAAATAATCATCACAAACGACCCTTGTCATCCTCACCTTCAAAACTTTTATCATTGTTTTATTAATTTAATTATCATAAGCCAATTGAACTTTTACACGCATCACATATCACATTAGGAATTAATTTTTGTTTTGCATTTACTCACTTTTTACTAATAAAGTAAATTCACATTTTAAAGGAAACGTTTACTGTGAACATGAAAATTGATATTAATTACTCAAAATGTATAAATATATAATATAATTAACCTATGACTTGAGTTACGATTAATTCTGAAGTCAGGTGGATGACACACGACCAGAGAGTCAGGATGATTTAGCGTTTAGCAAGACTGACCTGAAGTGGACGTGTATATATGAACTATAATTTGCGCAAGTAAATTTCTTATTAATTTCTGCTTTTTTTAAAAGCTTAATCAATTGATCTGTACACACAGTCATTCATGTTATTTGCAAAAAAAGATAAGATAGAAACAACAGACAACAAATCATTACATCATCCTCATACTTCATTAGGCTGCATAATTTCGTTCTTATATATAATGTTTGACCTTTTCCATTTTTAGATCAAAGAGAAACGCAGTGTGGATTTTACTCGCGGCGCAGTTTTTCCAGTTATTCACGTCATTTAAAATAAACCTTATTCAAATAATAATTACCTACTTACGTAGAAATGTCTGTTACCAAGAAAGTTCTACTATTCGCTAGCCTTTTGGGCTTAATCCTACAATTTGCTTACGTACAAGGCATGCCAGTCTCAGAAGAAATTGAAGATGGAAACGCTATATCCGAAGATCCCGATTTTGAAACTATGTGTGATTGTGAGGATCCCGATGCCTTGTACTACAAATTCATACGAGAATTCATGAATCATCAAGAGTCAGGTAAACGAATGTTTCTGAAAGAGTTTCGCCCAAAACGAGTGTGCGGATCCGATGGGATATTTTATAGGAGCAGGTGTGCCTTAGAATGCGCCAAACTGAAAGTCCCCGATTCGGGTAAGTTGTAACAGAATATTTTGAGAAGGGCTTGGAATAATTTGTAAAAGTCATGACTTTTGTATTTTAAACGGTAGATTTACATCCATCTAAAGGATGCAGCAAGCAAAAGAGATTCAAAAAGGTATAATTATTACATCTTTTGCCATCAAGCATTTGCCAATGATTAAAATAAGCTATAATTTTTGATTATTTCCTTACTTTTAGAAACCCATTAAAAGTATGGAACTGAAAAAAGCTCTAGTAGAACAGGAACAGATTATTCCATAAGAATTTAGAAAAACAAACTGTGGAGCAACCCCGAGTTTGCATTTGTGCAAGAAATTATTCTCCTGTTTGTGCTTCAAACGGAAGAACATACGGAAATATGTGCGTGTTTAGATGCGCCAAAGAAACATTAACCGAAGGTGAGTTTATTTAAAGGCTTAATTAATTTCTACAACCTTACATTTTCTTTCAATTGCTTTTCCTCATATGATTTCACAGATGTGACAATAGTTCGGCACGGAACCTGTGATGGTGACGATGAAACATTTTTGCACAGGCAGATAAAGTGAATTGCGGCAATGGAGATTAATTTTAGGAACAGTTAAGCAGTTCCTATTCCATGCATCTCACTTTTAGAATTAATCGTAAAAGCCATTGTAAATAAATGCGTTTAATTTTTTTCAAAAAATATGAAAGAAAATTTGTATATAAACCTTGGGTGCTATTTGTAATTATTGCAGTATTTGACAATAATTTTATTGATAAAATCTTTTTTTAATATTCATCTGCTGTCTTTTGAAATTGCGTTAGTGTTGTGATTTGAAATCAGGTCAAACCTCACTTGTCATTCAATCGGTTGTAAATTTTAACTAACAATAATAGAAATACTACTGTTAGAAGTCGTCATTTTATTTATACTCGTGTGTTCTGTGAGACTTATTAGTTAGCTTTTACTACCTTGTTACACATCAGATTAATTAGCTTTTATCATGATTAAAGCATTGTTACGGGGATGTGTTGATGATATGTCGACAATCATAGAACTGACCTCTTTAAACTATGCATTACTTTTGTTTTAAAATGAATAGTTAACCCATGATACACTGTTGACATCATTTTTTGCAAGTATATATCAAAAGATAATAAAAGTTGATGGATTATTCCTAGCTTGTCACGGATTTATTTTCTTTGAATAAGAAATAGAAAATGCAAAAAATTTAAAACTGACTCCAAGTCATTATAAACAACGACAGCAATCAATTAGCTACGTAAAGGTATCAGAGTGAATAATATTCTGTAAAGAAAAACAAAGCTAACGTTGATGCTTCATTTTCGATGACGCATGCAATGGCAGATAAATATGGATTATGACGCAATGTTAGGTTTTAGCAATGTTATTCACTGTTTATAAAGGAAATGTGGTTAAAGGGTAGTTTGCTCATTCAGTTCGCATTATTATTATATTTGATGCCACTTAATTNATATGGATTATGACGCAATGTTAGGTTTTAGCAATGTTATTTACTGTTTATAAAGGAAATGTGGTTAAAGGGTAGTTTGCTCATTCAGTTCGCATTATTATTATATTTGATGCCACTTAATTGTAATCGACCATTCATGATTGATAGGAATTTTTTAATAGAAGTAACATTTTGAAGTGTCGCACAACAATATTTTATTATTGATAATCAAAGAATCATGTTATTTGTTCCTGTTAATCTGATAGAAGGTACTCGTTTTGATATGAATTTCCAAGAAACACGGGTTTTGGAAGCTTCACCTTTACAAATGATTATTCTGCATGATCACATCAATATATTTATGTTTTTTGCATATATGGTACGCAATACCAGTATCAGTTTAATGAGCTTTATTGCAGCAGCTTTGTAATCATCGAATCAGTTTTGAAATTTGAAGCCTACCAAATGAATGTATCATTAGTTTTCAATTACATGATATTATTAATTAAACGGAAATGGTTTTACATGGAGAATGAAAACTCTTAAATACAGTAAGGTGGAATTAAAATGCTGAATGATTTGTTTTATCGCTGCTAAGAATAAACCGTTCTTAAATCAGTTACTTAATATAATGTGATGCGCCCTTTTCTGTCATTTTTTACAAAATTGCAAACGCACGCATTGAGTTTTTCCGAACAAGGTAATAAAAGTAACAATGTTCAGACATTTCTTCAAAACAAGCCGTTTATTAGTTATTTTTGCATAGTGTGAAAGCCTACGCTAAACAAAAGTTGTCAACTATTTAATTGTGTTGTTATAATTAATGTTTGAATACTTAATGGATAAGGTACATAATTATTTTTAGAAGGTTTGCTATAATCTAAATAATATAAAGAGCATATACCCAGTATATTAACTGCCGTTAATTCATAATGTTGCTTATGGGAAGGAAATTATAGAGGCAGACATGGCTAAGCAAAAGTCTCTAAAATGTTTATTTCTATAATTATAAAAATAGATTAATATCATTACTTGTTCTCATTTTGCACATTGACACTTCTTTGTTTGCTTATAAAGCTAGTGTAGGAGGAGGATTGTAAAATAAGATAGTAATAGTATTGGATGCTCCCAACAATCGTTATACAAATATCTATTGGCTTATGCTAATTAACTTCCTTCACATTTTGACGAATGGGTTTTAAAACATTTTGTTTGCGATATTTGTAGATTGTCTAATAATTGAGAATAGATTCTGATCTAAAAGTTAATTATAGTGCAGTTATCATAAATTCAGAAATACTTAAATTCACCTATGATGTTATCCGATGCGAAATGCAAAATTGTAGCAATATGTCATATGGAAATTATTGATATGAAAATAAGTTTAAGATCCGCAAATAAGATAAACATTTGAAGCCAACAGAAATGACGAAACCAACATTTTTCTTTTTAGATTTCTTAAATCATTAAAAGTTTGTACATAAATTGATCATAAAACGTATTAAAAATCACTAAAACTGCAATAAACACGTAGTTGCATATGAATTATCAGTGTCATTGCTTATAAACTTTTAAGACTTTTATTTATGATTAGCAATTTTTCATTAAAAGAATTATTGAAAATTAATTTAATTGTTCATATGCAAAAAAATTGTTGCAAGATAAATCGTTTGAAATAAAAAATGAAGAAATGAATTTAAATTAACGATTGCTGAATACACTACGTTTATTGTTATTATTATCCATTTAAACTGTTGCTATTATTGCAAATACAATCATAAATTGTAATGCATACTTTGTAAGCTTTTTGTGAACAAAAAAGCTTGATTGAAGAACTTGATTTAATTATAGCAGGGGGCAAGGGTTTCTAAATGTGCACTGCATCTCCACTTTTCTCTTAAACATTCGCATTTTGTATTATGTTTTGTTCTTTTGCATCGCTACATCCGGTAAAACTACTTGCAGTATTAACAGTTTAAATGGAATTGCATGAAATTAACAACCTTGAAGAAAAATACTATAAAAATTTTAAAATCCAACTAATATATCATTTAATCCAAACTACACCTTTTTGCTATAATTTATATTTCTGACTGTGGATGATAGCAAACCTAGTAAAAGGCAATCATAGATTTAAACAGGTCGACAGCTTTTACTTTTCAAAATTCCCATTCATGTTTTACATGTCGTTGTGAGAAAAGATGGAATCATGACTCATGGCAATAAAGCATTTTTCTGTCGACTTATTCTTCTTCGGTTCGAAACGTTATACAGTTGAATGAATTTAGGCGGAAAAATTACTCTCACTCTTATTGTACACTTTTATTTATCCGCCATTTCATCATCATCAACGACATCATGACAAATCGTACTTTAGCAGCAAGTAAAAACTAGTTTGTTAAAGGAAACTTCAAACTAAAATATCATACCTGTTGAAGCAATAATCACTACAGAATAGTAAGAAACATTATTATATTGATCATTTCCCGCAATATCCGGTAGCAAGAAAGCGTTCCTCTTTCATTTTATCACACGGTGTAAAGTTGGGTTTGAGTTATCATCAACCTTTGACATATTTACTTGCTGACATACACACCCACTGTTACTTTCTAAGGATGCGTGTAAAACAATTAGACTGTGTGTAAGCTGCAACTTGTAAATAATAGAAAAATATTAAACCTTTCTCCGCCCCTTGATGAAATTAGATCCCTATTAATGCCTAAAAGACTTTTCATTTCAAGAATCCCACTTTCTTCACTTACATATCCCCCTGTTCAATAAAACATTTTTACCATCTTAATCACAATAATCATCGCAATAATATCAACGAAAATTCCCAGCATTGAGGAAGAATAGCAAAGATAGAAAAAGTGTCATGATTTTGTTCTAGTAAGGAAGTGCTACGTCGATTAACTTCCGCTCTCACAAGTCTAACAATTTTCCCATGCCACGCTCATTACTCCCACTTTAGCACAAACTACAAACAAGTTTGAAAGAAAAAAAACTATCAAGTGTTCAGAGATTACCTTTTGGCACACATTTTCTGACAGAATTTTATTGCATTTTTGCAATTAACATTGTAGAAGCCACCTACAGCTTTTTATTATAAGTATTAATCAACTTAATACGGTGATCTTGCAACGAGCTCAAGAAATGTGTAGTGACATTTTATTAAACTTAAACAATGGCAATTATATTTCCCTATTTACTCACAAACGTATAAAACATCTTCAACGCATAGGGGATGTTTTGTCATGTAAATGACGGCTATTTTTATCTTTGTTTTTTACATTTTGCCATTTCCCTGCGCAATGTTATTTTATTACTTTTGTCATTTGTTTCTCATCATTGTGGTCTATGATAAGTGCACAAGTTGCACTTGTAGCAAACAGATTAATAAATATTGTATGAAGGATTCGAATCACCCATCATGACCTATTATAACTATGCATTTACTTTCAATTGTGCTGTTACTATCCTCCCTGTTTCATGTAGAAAGCAAAAGTCATATCAATCGACATCATCCCTGTATCATCATTACTAACACTAGCAGCCAATTTAAAATGAGGCTTTGTTTAATCAGCAAAGAATGTGCACATATTATTGATGATGATGAGTGATAGAACACACCTCATCCCTTTGACATCACAGTGTTTCCAAATACCATAAAATAAAACGTCAGTTTATAGTACCTTCAATAATCTGCTGAAACCCAACTAAATATAATTTGAATTGGTTTGGTTATATTCCTTTGCAAAGTTGTTGACCTGTTGTAATGTCCGATGAAGCTAGTATCCTTTAGTGCAAAGAATAGTAGTAGGAGCAAATTGCTAATTTTATAGTATCATCTTTGACATCTCTTCACACGCATTTTATGTTTCGACATAATACACTCTATAATAACAAAGGGTTGAGACGGGTACTTGGCTGAGTTTCTTGCCATGTACAGACGAGGTAAGAGTGAATTTGTTGGTTTGAGCGTACCTAATGCCCTACTAGTGATACAATTTGCCATTAATTTGCATTATATTGATTGAGAATTGAAACTTGAAATTTGGAAAAAAATACTTTTTAAATGCATGAAAGGAAACCAAACAAAATTAGTGAATTTTGAAAAGTGAAATTTGTGAACTGGAAAGTCTTTTTTGTTGAAGCGACTACTAAATAAATTCATTGAATGAAATTTTGTGGCGATTTTCAGAACAATGATTTAAGGTCTGAATTAATTGGCCGTTTTGTAAAATGATTTGGCAATTTCGGGTATGGATGCAGCCTATTTCTTCTGGGCAACAACGAAAGGAAAGTGAAAGTTTTTTGTGTAAACAACTAAGCTTTTCTCATAAAACTTTCGTTGGGATTGGACTGGGTTTGTGAATAGGAGCCTTTTGAGAATTTCTTTCTAAATGTGTGAATTTATTCAAAATAATTTGTACCCCAATGTTCCTCCTTCAACAAAAGTGGAAATTGAAAACGTTAACCTTTTGGAAAAATTTATTGGATGGCGGAGGATCCACCACCATTGGTGGCCTTAATGATAAAACTTATGAGACAAAGAACAGGAGTAGTGCAGTTCAAAAATATGAAGAAAGCTTGTGTGAAGTGGAGGAAGGTTCCAGTATATCGTGTCCTTCAAGTGATAGTGCTCATTATATCTCAAGTTACACAAACGTCACCATATCTTGCTCGGAGACAAAGCAGACAAGGCGTAAGTGAATCTCACATTACCCCAATATAAATCTAGCAGTATATAGGTAGAAAGTGCTTTTGAGGTGACAAATTTAATCTTTCTATTTTCAGCATTTTCGAATAAGTTTCCCAGTAACGAATCATTTGGGACCAGGATATACTTCCTCACCTCCTCTACCTTCCACGTATCTTCTTGTAAAAAAGTCGGGACTAAACGGTCCTTTTAGCAGATATGCAACGGGACAGTCAAACCCATTTAACTCACAAAACACTTTAGGTAGATCCACACTTTATACAACACATCTTACAACAATTAACCCTTTAATGAGCACAACTGAAAGTAGTAGTAGCACAGTAGGGATAGAATTTACTAACGGAAATAATTTTTACTCAAATAATAATGTTGGTGAAAGCAAACAACACCGCTACGCAAATACTTTTCATACTGCTGGAAGTAGCTCAAATTTGGATAATTTTTATAATTCCAATAATAACGTTTACAGTAATGACTTTAATACTAACAATAATATGTTTGGTAATACTCATGATGCTCATCTAGGTAATAATGGCTTCACTAGTCGTAGCACAGCTAACGCCAATCACATAGGGCTCAAGGGACGTAATAGCTATCCACCACCAGCACCACCACCAATAAACACAAATCATTTGGGCACTGGTAAGAGCAACACAGTAATTAGTAACTTTCATAATAACGGCCAGAAACCCACAACTCTTTCTACGACGACTACTACGAGTACTACAACAGGAAGTAGTAATGTNGAAATTGATTAGTCTGGGATGGCTGGTTAAATTGATTGTTCTGGGGTTTGGAAACCAAAATTTGCCTACAACTGCCACAGCTACTGTAGGGGCTTCGATATCATTCAGTCAAAGTCAAAACAGTGCTCAACCTCAGACACAATTTCCTAACACAAACAACAACAACAACCTCCCCTTTAGCTACAGCACCCATGCTCGGCAGCAAGAACAGTTCCAACAAAATTTAAATAGTATTAACAGTAACTTAATTACTGACAATCAGCAGCCGCAGTTTAACAATATATTTCCAGACTAATCAAAATAATCAATTTAACCAGCAACCCCAGAGCAATCAATTTAACCAACAACCCCAGAACAATCAATTTAACCAGCCATCCCAGACTAATCAATTTCATCCACCACCCTCAAATACATTCCCTACCGGGTTCGACCCCAAAAGTCAAAACAAGATTCCTTGGGGAAGTAACCGACCAGCCCCATTTCGACCTCCAAGTGCTCCTGGATCCGCGCCTGCAGGCAGCGCTCCATCTGGGAATGCCGTTCCATTTGCTCATCATCATTTCCAGAATAATAATTACAATCGATACAACACTGGAGGAACAACTGGAGCAACTGCTAACTCAGTGAGGGCTCCCCCGGGTCATGTTCAACAAGTCACGCAATCGCCTATTACCCCAACCTTTGGATTTGCCACTACAGGAAACTATGCTGCAGTTAGGAACCCTGCTCATATGCCACAGGAGGGAAGACAAGAAAGATCTACACAACCACCACCTAAACCCCCACCAACCCCTCCGAGGACCCAGCCCCCTTCTAAACCAACCACCAAATACACCACAACTACCAAAAAGCTTGAGAAAATACAAGAAACTACTGAACCAATTGCTTCAGCATCGGAAGCTGCGTCAAATTATGTAGAGACTTCTACGAAACGCTCTTCAGATACTAACTACGGTTGGGGTCAGGGACAAGGTTCTGAAGGTGCTGCATCAGGGGGAAATGATGAAAATGTAAGACATTTTGAATTGAATAACTATAATTTATTTATGCCTATACAGTTAATTTAATTTTTATGTTATTTTTCAACAGGGCCTTGCGAATGTATTTGTTGATATTGTCACATCAAAGATAAAATCAGTTCAGAGCACGATAAATGGGATACAATTAGCAATTCGAGGTGCCAAACGGTCAACTGCGAGAAAAATTGCAAACAAAATTGAAGGATTTGGACAATTCGTGAACGCCGTTACAAAAGGTTTCTCTTGCTTAATTACTGGAATAGCAAATGCACTTTGAACAAGAATAATGATTTTTTTGCTGGGAGTCTGGAACTAGCAAAAGTGCTTTAATTTATTAAACTATTTATTAGATTAGATAGTACCGTCACGTAATTGTAAAAGTAGTGACAAGCATTTATTTATTGACACGTTATTTATATTTATTGACTTTTGGACGCCCGTCTCTGTGACTAACACAAGACCAAAGTATATCATGAAAGCATAGGAGTTGTGATTAAAAGTGAATCTCATTATTATAAAAAATGACAATTGTTTTGTGACTTGACGAACTGAAACTATACGAATTATATTTATTGTGACCTGACTAATCCCTGTTCAAGGACTAATTATGCAACGTAACGTACAAATCAAGAAGTTCAAGGGGTATCAAGGGTAATGTAATGTATCTCTTTTTAAAAGGCCAAGTAAAAATATTCTAGTCGTAGATATTTATAGCAATTTCTACTACAATTAATTCTATGCTCTTTATATGCTTCAGTAACTTTTTGCGCTTGCATATTATGCTTTACTAATTTTTATTAATTTAATGGAAATTCTTTCACTTAATAGCTTTCACTGTACAATAGCAGTAAATATTACGATTTGTATTGAATTTAACATTTTTGTATCGTTATTGCGTAGGTGTTGGAGGTATTATTGAAGCCAAGGCCAATATCAAAGCCGGCATCAAATGGATCGGGAAGTAAAGGGTGGGGACAGCAATCTTCATCATCATCATCAAATAGTGGATGGGGACAGCAATCGTCGTCCTCGTCCTCCTCGTCATCATCATCTAATAACGGGGGTTGGGGCAGTGGAAGTGGAGGGGATTCAGGAGGGTCCGGAGGAGGAGGAGGCGGTGGAGGAGGATCATTTAGCTCACTTTTTGGATCTGGAAGCAGTAACGGAGGGGGAAATTCCAACAATAACGGAGGTGGGTGGGGCAACGGTGGATCAAATGATAATGGTGGTAGCAATAACGGAGGAAGTTTTAATAGTAACGACGGAGGGGGTAGTAGCGGTGGAAGTTTTGGATCTGGAAGCAACAACAATAACGGTGGCAGTTGGGGAAGTGGCAGCAATCAAGGAGGAAGTTTTGGCTCTGGCGGAAGTTTCAGCGGAAGTAGCGGATTTAACACCCTCACCAGTGGATATGGCGCCCCAAGTACCCCTAGCAATGGTTATGGGGCTCCGAGTACTCCAAGCAACGGATACGGGGCACCAAATACGCCAAGCAACGGGTATGGAGCTCCAGTTACCCCAAGCAATGGATATGGAGCTCCAGTTACTCCAAGCAATGGATATGGGGCT
>JAHZNK010000005.1:0-11339 GCA_027744615.1 Lepidocyrtus cf. nigrosetosus NNG-2020 | reverse complement strand
TATTCGGATTTCATAGAATTTATAAAGCATTAATTTGTTTAATCCAAATTTGCCTTTGTTACTCCATTAATGTGTAAATCCTCTTGAAACCTTCAAACCCCCTTCAGTTTTACCCAGAATTTAATGTTGTTTAAACATTTCAAGGGGTTACATCACAAAATACTTTTTACAGAATTCTCCTTTGCATTTATTCAAAATTTGTACTACTGTTTCAACGGCTTAAAACATTTTTAAACTAATAATTTCTAAGATGGAAGATAAAGTATCCAAACCTGGGAGCACTTTCATCGCCATTTTGCCATTCAGGGTTTCGGGAAAGCAACGTGAGGACCAAAAACCACCGGAAAAACTTTCTCCAGTTAAAAAATATGTCAGAGTTTCTCCATTTTCCAGTGTTGTTGCCACATTTCTTAGAGTAGCGTACGTACTTTGCTTTGCCCCATTTAAAATTAAGCAAGATAAAAGTGGATTCTTTTATATTCATCAGAGATTACCACAACAGGTAGAGAATACGCTATTTACCCATGTACCGATATATACTGTACTGTCTCAGATTGTACGAATTATGATTTTCTTTAGATTATGGTGTTCATTGGAATGGTGTTTTCTGTATTTTATCGCTCATACGAAGTAGCTTTAGAATTTCCTGAACACGTTAACTGGAATCCAGCACTATATTTTGAATTATTTCATCATTTTGTAAACTTGGCGTTTAATCTCAATGTTTGGATTGCCCTTTGGCTTCGAAAGGAAGCTTTCTTAAATATTGTACAGTATTCATATCAGAAAATGACATCACCCACACTTGCTATACTACAAGTAACAACAAAATCATAACAATTTCTTAGATTCGTTTGTCATTAGTTTTTAATGATTACTTTGTCTCTTTTTTAGAAAAGGATGGGCTACATTGTTGCTTTTATCGCCATCTTAAACACAGTTACTCTCACTCTCTGCTTTTTCTTTGGAACTGGCTTATTAGCAACATCTAGATGGGATCCTTATATGTTGGCAAAATGTTTTGCTGCGCATGTAAAATCCTTTTGCGTCAATCCTGTAGATTGTAGGAACGACAGTTTAAAAGATTTTCCTTTGAGTGAAATGTCATTTTGGGATATAATCTCGACAGTATTTTTTGCACTAAGCCGATACCTTCGAAAGGTTCTTGGCATATCAGAAGAGTTATTTGTCCTCGTGGGCCCAATCACATTATGGGTTGCAGTACATGACTTTGTTTCCAAAGTTATGGATGAAAGCCCCCAAAATGACACAATGCGATTAAAATGGACTGAAGTTTCAAAGTTATACAAGGAACTAGCTGAATATACTGATCTTATCAACCGACTCTATGGTCCATTGATGGTCACTTATACCCTCACAGCTCTATTCTATTTTTCTATAAACTTGGATGAATTCCTAACCGCGACCCATGATCACTTGAATAAATTTAAGTTCTTACTTTATTACGTTTTAATTGTGTCAACGTTTATTATGTCTGCTGAAACATCCCGCAAAGTAAGTTGAATCTATGTTTTCAAATAATATATTTGTATTTTATTGTTTGTGAACAAGCAAGGTTTATTATTAACAGATGGGAAGAATGGGGCCTTGGATCTCAAAACATTTGCATGACTCTCTTTCCGAAATGTCGCAACAGGAACTTACATTGATCCTCCATGACATTTCTTCTTGTAGGATTGGCGTGTCTGCTTGTGGACTTTTCACCCTTACATACTCAGTGGTTGCACAAGTAAAAGCTTTTAAATTATAAATTGATATTAATTAGCAAATTGGTACTGGTTTTTAAATTGTTACGATTTTCTCATAGATGTCGGGGGTGTATAGTGACATACTTTATCATCACCGTTCAATATCGAGAGCAAAAGTGAAATCGTTCTACAATTTACTTGAATATGTAATCTGTTTAGAAATGAAACTCATTTACGTAAGATGCGTAGTAAAGCAATGAATTTGCAAAATGCACAAATATTCCTCCCTGCAAACTCGTCAATCTAGTTCAACCTTTCATGACAATTAAAACTAATCTACAAATGTGCAAACAGAAAATGAAACTATAACGCATAAAGCATTATATTATAGTACCTTATTTATGGATATTGTGATTGATTAGCAATAAAAAGGAAAAGTAAAAGGCAAACAAAATTTGGTTCGTCGTTCTCGCTTTTTTGAATTAAGATTGTTATTTACCACATATGTATTTTAAAAATGAAAGGATGGCAACTGACAGAATTATCTGAATCTCTGCATGTCATGCAATGATCAATTGTTAACCTGCACATCCAGTTTTTATCTATGAAATAAAAATTCTATGAAAACACAATATGCATTTCTTTACTTTGTATTGAAAAGTAAATTGACTATTGATTGGCGAATCATATTCGGTCCTTTTACCAAGAATGATCAATGATCTCATTACTAGTCGATTCATTGTCGACGATTTTATCTGCATCTTGGGCAAACTAGAAAAAGTCAGCAGTGTGTGAATGCAAATATCTACTACAATTTCTCCATTTTTCAATGTATAAACATACGAAGGGCATTCCAGTGGTAGTTCTAGATTCTAGACTTTTAAATCATTGTCAGTGGTATATTATAAATCTTACTCGTACATTTGAAGGGGATTTCTACTACTCTATTGTTAATCAAATCATTCCAAAATCAAATTTTGTAAAATATTTAATCATAGCCATGAGATTTTCAACTTTCGAATTTTATTTAATTTTTATATCGTGTATAAGTTTCAATCTTAACAATAATGGGGTAATATGTAAATCCTTACCGGACAGTAATCCAGTTCAACCTCCTCTTAATGAGAAACCAAAAAATATACAACCTCTGGAAACGGTTTCGGTATCTCCAGTGGTAAACGATTATCAACAGCCCCAAAGTCAACACAATGGTGGTGAAATGAACTATCCACAATACGATGATGAAAATGTTGGCAGTTACGATTATCGCTCGAGTTCTGAGGAAGTAATGCCCGTGAAAAACAGTGAATTTGTACCTGTGGAGTCACCTGAAGATCATAATAACACAAACGGTTTTATTCCCCAGCGACAGGAGTCTTTGCAAGACTTTTGGCAACAATATCACAATTCCATGATGCAACAGCAAAATCATAACAATAAAGAAGTTGCAGACGAAGGAAACTTTGAAGTTGCGGGAGTTCCGAACAATAATTATTATGATGCAGGTGAACCCCACCAACAACAGCCTATGCAACCCCAATTACCTCCTCCGATTCAGCACCCTCAACATGAAGAGCAAGATCATCAGTATTATCAACACAATCCCTACTATCAAATACCAAATCAGCAGTATTACGAAGAAGTACTACCGATAGCTGTACCAACTCCAGTCGTCGCTGTTCCTCCGGTCTCATCCACCCCCAAAGTATCTAAAGTCGCTAAGCTGACTGTGATTGCTGGAAAAAACGCAGAGGGGAATAAAATTGCCATTGTTAAAGCAAAATCAAGAGTGGATAGACAAAAAAGGTCGATGATGACGTTGTCTCGAGAAGATGAAAATGACAGTGAATATGATGATGTAAATAGCTCTGAGAAGAAATATAATTCGACATCCACAACCGCAAGAACAGTGACCAAAACAGTTTTTACAGAAAATAGAACAGAACAACTAAATTAGTAATTAAAACGACACATTTCTGTTGACTTTGTTGAAAATACTAGTGATACCCTGCAAAAAAATTATTTGAACTCATTGATTAACAAACATGGTTTCGGTGCAGGATCAGTTTTCTTTGCGTTTTCTTAAATTCTCTACAAAGTATGTAATTCGACCCCAATACTCTAAAGTTAGCATTGCTAACAATTTGAAACTTGTGGAAACCGGTACTGTTGTATAAAAATTGAAAATCTTTAAGCAAAATCGGACTTTTCTGTGAGAGAATTTTGCATTTTGAGGAAAATGCCAATTTAATGTTAAGATTATTTACTGTTTGAACGTGCTTCATAAATTCAAAACTGACAAAATCACATTCATCAACATAAACCGGAATTACTAAAGTGCTGACACGAAGTCGGTTTATACTTGGTACAGACTTTTTAAACTCATCTATGGGCATCGGAACATTTGTTTTGAATGTATCACAAGTAGAAAAGTACAAGAAATCATTCAGTAAATTAAACAATGAAAGTTGAGCATTTCTAGAATAATAATTAGTTATATTGATTAAAACCTCAGATAAATTTCTGCGTATCAAAACCTTTTCATTAAACATTACAAAGTTTAGATAAGAATGAAATACTCCCAAAGCCGCAAACCTTTCACTTTCGAATGCTCTACGAATCAAATGGTTAACTTCCAAACTATTTCGGCGAGTGAAATTCGCTTGGGAAAATGACAAAGAGATTAAATTATAGTTTACAATTGTATTACTAGCTACCAAGCCAAAAATTTCTTGGCAATCTGCATTACTGCTTGACAGATCCGTTAAATTATTAAACTCCAAATGTCTTAAGTTTTTCAATGATACATGTCCATTGAGAGTATTTCTTCGAGAACCTTCATGCAAATTTCTAAAACAAATTTCTGGTCCATTTATTTGTAAATTTTTAATATTACTAGTGAGGTTCAGTATAGTTGCCACTTCGTCAGTAAATAATCCTAAGTTATCTAAAATTAATCCTTCAATTCTTGATCCACAGTCAAAGCTAAGGTTCTTGTATGTATACGAGGAAAAACCAGAGAGTACAAGAGACTTTCGAATATCCCTGTTGCATATCTTACCCAGATTAATTTCATAATCATAAGCATTTTTTAATTTAACAACGTAAAGCGGTTTACTTTGATTTTTGTAAACCGGATCGGGTTTTGGCTTTTTTGTTGGACTGCTTACAGTCGTACTTTCAGCTTGAAGAGTATTAGTTTGTTGGGAAGGGGATCCGGATAACTTGGTCCATGCTGGTGTTGGCGTTGTTGTTATGTTATCCAGTGTTCCATTAATTGAAGAGGAAGCATTAATGATTATCACATTTCCTGGCCCTGACGAAGATAATTTTTCTATCAATTTGTCCCGTGCTGGTTCCGTTATGCCTTCCATCTGCATATTGTAAATTGGTGAGGGTAAGTGTTACAAGCAATGTTATACCTGGTAGCATTAGAACTAATACATGGGCAGACATTGAAAAACAGTTATTCTGTTGTCTATCTCGTTTTGTTGATTGATGTTTGGGTATTAATGGTCTTTCCTGGGCACTCAAAGAACCATTATTTGTTGAAGATCTAGACAAAGCTACGGGAGCTGTAATTTCTGACTGGATTATAGACACTACTG
This sequence comes from Lepidocyrtus cf. nigrosetosus NNG-2020, assembly GCA_027744615.1. Classification (NCBI taxonomy): domain Eukaryota; kingdom Metazoa; phylum Arthropoda; class Collembola; order Entomobryomorpha; family Entomobryidae; genus Lepidocyrtus; species Lepidocyrtus cf. nigrosetosus NNG-2020. Next base: position 6,022 of record JAHZNK010000005.1, on the reverse strand, counting down.
GTCCCTCAACACTTTGAGTTGATCTTTCTTCTTCAACCCGCGAAAGCCCTGGAAATGTCACTCCTTTGGTCTTCAACAAATTGCGCACTTGCTCCGAGTATAGTTCAACTTGTTGATGTTCTTGGATCGCAGATTAGCCAAAAATACTCTTCAATATTCCTGCAAATACATGTATACACAAATACACAAAAATATTCCATTTAATTTTGTAACTGATGAAAATTTTAAAACATTAAAATTGCTTTTTCATACCTTTTTGATATTGCAATTACAAAATCAGATGCCCATTCATTACTATAAGCGTCTTTTATTTCAAAGTATTGTAACCGTCTTAAGGAATATAGCGATTGTGCGAAGATTTTATTTCTATCTGTACTTGAAAACACGTTGTTTATTAAGTCACAAGTAAGTTCCCTTAGTACAATGTCACAAGGTAGTTCATTACTAAATTCCGGTTTATACTTTTCGTCAACAGGAAATTTTGGTTGAGGCGGGCTTGACCCACTATCCATCACTGTATCTCAATAATAACTTGCACATTTTTACGTCTGAGAAAATTGTATGAGATCATAATGTTTACTGTGCTTTGCTAATTATTAAATTAATAAACTTTTGTCACTAATCAAATGACCAGTCTTTTCCGCTAAAAGCAAAAATTACGTCAGTTAAGGAAATGGGTAGCTACCTTCCCACGATGTCACATTTTGACTCGGCATTCAGAAAGAAATGACAAAAATCATTCAATTTCTTTTTTATCATCATGTGCTTATGTGGAGTTATATTTTATTTGTATGTATTCCAACATAGAAGATGTGTTTGCATAAAAAATGGCTACGGTGGAGCAGAAGTACCTTAAACACGGTAAATATTGTATAATGGAAACTTTATAAATAATGCTTTTATTTGGCAAAATCGTATGATGTTTGCACTTTTCTTCAGAAATTATATGGGGTCATTTAGAGACCATTGCGTATTACGTGCATCTGTCCAAGTTTAAAATAACATTGGATTTTATGGTTCGTAACGTTTTATGCAATCTCATTTTCAGATTAAAATAAATCTTCTTTCTACATAGAATGAAAGTGAAAACCAACATGACTCATAGTAGAAATGTAGTAAGTCATCATACTAATGTACCGCACGACGAAACTATTTTAAAGCCTATCCGAAGAAATCCGTTACATCTCAGTAAGCGATTAAATTGTGGAAGAAGATATATAGAAATTATCAATGAAAGCAGAAATATAAAATGAAATTGATCGCATTCATGTAGTATTTTGTTTTGTTTGTATCCTACACATATTCAATTATGATGAATGGGTTCACTGTGACCCACTTACTCATTCATAAAAGCATTTATGAATAGCTTTCTTTTAATTATCGTAACAGGTCGATGTGTGGTTACTTTGCTTTTGTATTTGAATCAAACTTGAGGGTAGTACATTTTTGAGTAGTGGTGAGCTCTTTCGGTGGAGTCTTAAATATTTCCAAACTTTAGGACTAAACATCATTAGCACAAGCAATTAAACAGGATGGCAACAAAATTTGATTTTTCAGAAAGAAGAGTACTTGTCACTGGAGGAGGAAGGGGTAAGTCATTTGATTAAACAAATGATAGAGATTGTCAGTGGCATTCATAAAATTTCTTTTTTAATTTCTAAGGCCTTGGATTGGGGATTGTTGAAAAGTTTTTAGACGCTGGAGCGTCTGTTGTAGTGGTTGATTACGATGAAGAGCTACTAAACAAGGTAAAATCAACCCATTCAAATGTAGAGACACACCAAATTGATTTATCGGATTGGGACGGAACAAGGAAAGTACTAGAAGAAATTGGATGTATTCACCATCTTGTGAACAATGCTGGAATAGGAAGGCCAGCCGAAACGTTTTTAAATATACAACCAGAATCCGTTGATAAGTAAGTATCGCGTTGCATATAAAAATAGGTCGTGATTCATCATTTAAGAGGATTATGCCCACCTACCTACGTAAGCTTGAATTTATCAAAACGTTTTTTATTTAGAATTTTCGCCGTCAACTTTAAAGCAATAGTAAATGTGAGCCAAGTTGTTGCAAAGACAATGATTGAAAATAAGGTTGAAGGTGGGACCATCGTCAATATATCTTCTATTGTAAGTTTTCAGTTTAAAATATTAATATGATAAGAGTTATCTGAATGTTATATTAACTTTTGAATGTTGACAGTCTGACTCGGTGGCAGTAGAAGGATTATGCACATACAGTTGCAGCAAATCTGCGGTTTCAATGCTAACCAAATGTATGGCCCTGGAATTGGGAAAGTATGGAATTCGTGCAAATTATATTCGACCTTCCATGGTTCGAACAGAATTTGTAGGAGCTCTAGCTGGAAATCAGAGCCAAGTCTTTCAAAACGTACTTAAGGCAAATTCAAGAAGAATCTTGAACCGAATGGTGGAAGTTTCAGAAATAGGCGACGCCGTGCTTTACTTATCCAGCTCAGCATCCACTATGACTACAGGATCGGACTTGTTACTTGATGGTGGAATGCTCACTTGCTAAATATCTGCTTGTAATGCAAGCATATTACCTAAGTTCTTATCATGTTTATTTTGGCATAGGTGTTTGATTTATTGAATAAAATATCATTTACGTAATTCTATTCATGATAAATATAATATTTAAGCTGGTGTTTTTGGTCGCTTCTCTACCCAACTTTTAATATTGGGATTTTCAAACACTTTTTTCTTCAACTTATTCAATTTTAGGTAGTGCCCACAAACTCCAGGAGCAAATGCGTCAAAAAGCTCCATATAATGGGCACATTGAATATCAATCCAATTTAGTTTAGATCCCACAAAGTAAGTATTTCCGTCATTCTTTGCGATGATGGCTTCTAATCGTTCATAATGCTTAGGTAGGATGTTCTCGGCAAAATTTTTCAACAACTCTGCTTTCTTTGTTGCATCTTTCTCCAGAAACAGTGGTGTAAATGCTGTTAATTATGTAGAAATAATTAAACATGAAAATTATTTCACTTTATGATAGCAACTAGTAGTAAAAATGTTGTATTCATTTTACACGAGCGTAAATCAGAGATTATATCTGCAATTTCATCAATTTGTGCCTTTTCCCAATCGTTGTTACCATACATGTCAAACTTTTTGCCTAGGTATCTCAAAATGGACAAAGACTGGGCCAGAGTCTTGTCTCCCACTTGTAATACCGGCAGTTGACCCCAAGGATAATCTTGAATCAATCAAATTTCAGTTATATCAAATAATTAAATAAATTTTACAAAAAACTGGGGTAAAGCGAGATAAAAAATATAAACTTACTCTTTTTCTGAGCAGGCCAATCTTGGTTATATTCTATTCTGATGTCTTCATATTGAATCTTTTTATATGCAAAAAGAAGCCGTATGGGCTCACCAACGGCTCTCAGATTGAAATATGTCAGTTTGTAGGTTTCAGCCATTTTAATTACGCACCAATTATACTATGAAAAGTTACACTTTTCCAAAATATTACAATTTATTATTTTCACACAGGATTTAAAACACAGCGCTATTTGCTCACCGACACAAAATTAATTGCATCAATCGTCAACCTAAATATAAAAAAATTGATAGCCCTGATTGATAAGCAGAGCAAGTTGCATTTAAGAAACGTGACAGGCAACTAATGAAACTCAATCAATTAATCATAATTACATGTTTATGACTTTGATAAAGTCATATTATCAGATAAGCTGTACTATTAACAATGTTGTCCATATTTTGTGATTTTGCTTTGGGAATTTTTCGTAAATTTGGCATTTCTGAGTTATCTGATTATATTAATTTTTGTTTTTTAGCAATGAAAAAATGTTTATTTACGTTTGAATACAATACTTAACCATAAAATTGTTCAATAATCACACCATAATGTTTCGAGTATTTCGTACTACTCAATTTTTTTGCTTAAAATAATGTGACTTGCTGAGGATATATTAAGTATCTTAATGACATTGCTACATAATGTACAAGGCTTTCCATATTATTATTAATAAAAGTGTACCTAAATATAACTAAAATGAACCATTGCATCGATAATTAAACTGGTTAGTTTAAAAGTCAAAACTTGGAGAATTATCCCTTGCACTATTTTAACAATTCAAAATGCATTGAGCAAGAAGATATGCGCTTCGAAACCCAACCGACAGAAATTTACCATAGCGTCAAATGCAACATAGTAACATGGTTGAAACTTCAAAAAAGTTGAAACACTGGAGTTATTCGGATCATTTATGTAACGTTTAACTATCAGAAAAAACCAATCGATAGCTTATTTTTAACTTTGAATCGACTATGGCTCCAAAACTGTCTCGATATCACCTAGTCACAGAATTTTCATAGCCTTAGACTATGCAAAACCTAATAATAATGTTAGATATCAAGCCAAGTTTATTGTCACATAACGTTTATCTGAGTTATAGCCGTGTTTATTTTAAAATTAAAAGTAATTCAATCAACAAATTTATGAAAAGTTAAACTTAGCATAATGGCTAAAACTAACGGTTTAGCCTTTTGGTTCATATCCATGTTGCTATGTTGTGTTTAATTCTTTTGTTAATTTCCGGTCAGTTGGGCTTGGAACAGTGTAACTTCTTACGCTGTGCGTTTTGAATTTTTGAAATAGTGCAGTGATAATCTCCCAGGTTTTGACTTTTAAACAAACCGATATAATCATTAGTACAATCGTTCATTTTGGATATATTTAGGACTGCTTTTATTAATAATAATAAGGAAAGCCCTATACTACCCATTAAGTAAGTATAAATTGCTAATTTCTTCCAAAAATTGTATTAAGCTTCTTTGTGGTGGTCTCAAATTTTCAAAAAGATTTCTTATTTTGTATTACGTTTGGCTATTCATTTTGGTAGCAAATCTTCAGATAACACGGATACCAGTTTTAATACATACCTAATTTTACTATTCTATTCTATTTTACTATTCTCATAATACTTACTATTCTATCATTACTACACACGCACACCTAACCTCTTTTCACTCAAACCAATTTTAATGAAGTGTGAAAAATTTACAAATATTATGTATTACATACAAATTACTCACAAAACAAAATTAAAGGCAGCAAGACTGCTCAAATACTAGCGTGTAAAACTGAATATTATTGGTTAAAACTTGCAAATCCGTGCTTTCTCTTTTAATTGTTTTTAGAACAAACCAGTAATTGTAATGTTTTATAGCATATTTTAAGTTCTCGTCTTTTGCTTCAATTTAAAATGCTATAATATCGGACACTTCCGGGGCGCGACCTAGCTCAATACGTCTAAAGCGAGACGCTGAGAAGGTTTTAATTTACTGGAAAATTGGAAGGCAATGAAGATTTTTATTTGTAACGTCCAAACCGCCATACAATTTATAATTTCTGAAAAACAATTTCAGAGGTTTTAGTCTAAGTCTGCTATTTTCCTTTTGTTTAGTTCATGTGGGAACGGACAGACGGACGGACCCACAAACACTAGCAATAACGACCAACAATAAAAGGATTTTGCGGTTCAGTTTAGCCTAACCGAGACGACCGCTCAATAATTGCTTGCTGTCAGTCACACGAGTATGCAAAATTAATTCAAATGCTGTCCACACTACTCTAGGGTTGAAAGCCTTTGATGTTAAACCTGTTTCCACATAGTTAAAGTATTCGAAAAGTACTGAAAATTACACTATATTTATAGCAATAATAATAATGTCAACATACACAGTCAGTTCCGGGGTTGATTTTAATTAAATCAAAAGAGATACGAAATGGGACAAACCTATATAGTCCATGATTTTAAAAAATGCAATGTAATGCACTATGTATGAGACAAGTCTTAAAAGTGGGAAAGAAAAATGTCAAAACAACAGAAAATAAATTGGAAAAGTTAGTTTTGATATGTTCTTGCCATTTTTATTTACACACTTCACCACCCATGAAGAACCCACCTGCTGAGCTGAAGCTTCGCCGTTCTTCTTCCTACCATCAAGTAACTGTTAAGG
>JAHZNK010000004.1:0-11040 GCA_027744615.1 Lepidocyrtus cf. nigrosetosus NNG-2020 | reverse complement strand
AAAATATCTCTCAGCGTGTGTCCACACATCATTATAACAAAGAATTGATAGATCTCATATAGAAGGGACGCTACGGGAGACAAAATAAGGGAGGAAAAAACGTAATCATTTTACACTTCTTTCTACGTCCCGCTTTTTCTCATTTTTGTATTAAATAACAACCTTTCAAAACTTTTAAGAAAAGTAACAGAAAACGGAAAGTCGATCAACGCGAACTAACTTTTATCTTTTGTCCAGTAAACCTTGTATTTTGCGTAAATTGCGTAATTCTCAGCCTATCTGTGTTTTTTATAGCGTATCAATAAAATTCTATGTGAAATACTTTTTGGCTTTGTTCAATTTTTATACGAAACATAAAAAAGTTTGGGTAACAGCATACCTATTCAATTTTATTAACACCATAACATCAGATTTCAAAATGAAAGTCACTTGATACATCTTCAACTCTTCTGACAATCGTAATGGTCAAGCTTGGTTAGTTGCGTAACAATTTTCTTTTGCTTTCAATAACTTAGCTAGACTGCTTGGGAACAATAACGAAGCATGGCACAATGATTTCAAATCAAAGTAGGAAAGTGGGGATGGTGGTGCTGTCCAATGGAATGATATAATGAGCAATAAAGGCCAGCGGTCCCGGTGGGAAGACGAAGAAGGGGAAGCAACAGCATGTGTGAAAGAGTAAAAATTTAACAAAGCGTCAAGTACTGTTTTTATGGAATACGCATAACCGTCACCATCACATGGTCATCTTTTTATTGATGTTGATGCTTTGGTTACAAAGCAAAAAATCTTAAAGGAGGGGGACGCAATAGTTAAGCCAACCCACGCTGATAGCGATTTTGGTATTTTGGGGAAAGGATATGTAATGGAAGAATTTCTTCTGAGACAAAAGACATACGAGAAAGTGGGTAGGGACAACTACTTTCAAATTTTGACTTTGACGATTTTAATTTATTTTGCCAAATAATAATTATTAATATGTAGGTATTCGTAATTATGCAAAACTTCACCGTTTGACACGAGATTGCTTAAAACTGTCGGAAATAATAAATTTTCTTAAAAATATGTCAATCTAACAATAATAGGAAACCATACCTTGATATGAGCTAGTTTAAATTGCATTTGAAAGAAATTAAAATTTTCAAATTCACTACGTATAATAATATTTTTGATAATTAAGGAAATGACCAACGCGTGGAGGTTTATCATGACGTAATTTAATTGATTGTGTTTTACCTTCACTACAAAATTTTAATTAAATTCAGAAGTGCCAATAGCTACGGCTTACATGAATTAAAAATGACGTCAAATCTAATTAAAAGTTAAACCTTTTCTTTATTCTCCTTCCTAGTTATCGTACAAATAACTGTTATTACTAAAGATGGCCTATTCCAAATCAGCATTGGCAGAAAGTAGTTAAAAAAAGCAATGTCTGAGAGATGAATTTTTAATAAACAAGGAATTAACTACGTCTCCAATCCCAACAACCATATCCATACTACCATTCCCTATCTATACTTCTCTCGTATCACATCAGTTTGCAATTTCCTATTGCCCTTGACTTATGCATAGTTTCATTAGATTTTCATGCTGATTAACAAGAGAATTGATTCTTCATAATATATTCTAGTATTAGAGGAAGAGTGTTAACATTTTCTTGATTATAGACACTTGAAAAGCTAGTTTCGTTCCGGTGTCATACCAAAATGAGCATTTTTGATATTATACTTTTGCAAATTCGTATTTCAGCATTTCTCGGTTTAGCACCATTTAAGATTACTGATGCCAAAGGAAGACCTTGTAAGAAAGATCGTTCATTAAAAGAAGTGGCGGTGCTTGGAGAAAATGAAAATAGAGCACGAGCCTGGTATATTTGGAGAATAGTTATCATAGTGTTTGCAATAACTTTGCCACTTCGAACTTTATATAGAGCCACTATGGGAAAATCTAAAGATAACAATGTAGCATCGTTTCTACTATTAACTGTGTGGTCAACAATAGGCTTGGGTACTTATTGGGCTCAGAGTAATATGGTGCATAGAAAGGAAGAAATTGCTCTTCTTATCAATAGTGCAATCGGATTTCAGCTTAAATCTAAATTAGGTATGTGTTTTAGTTGAAAAGTTAAATTTGTGATCAAAATGTTATAATTATGATATTTTTTCTTTGCAGAAATAAAACATGGCATAACAAATTCAGTAGTGTTATGTCTCGTAATCGGAGTGACGCTTTCTCCGGTTGTGCTTCCATTACTAGCTTGGGTAACACCGTGTGCTCCTCAATACTTAGGAAACGTTTTCATAGACTGTTCTGATCATTCAAAGTTGGACTTGGCAAGTCGCCTTTGGATTTACTTGATAGAAGTTGTGCTAATTACGGCAGGGGCCATGTCTACAGGAATCTTATCGAATTCTATCATTGCTTTGGCGGGGTTGCTCAATACTTTTACTCAATTGGCAAGGTAGTAGTTATAATTATTTAATGTACGATTGCATGGTTATTTACGTAACAAGAATTAACTGTTTAAATATTTATTAATTGTTTAGAGACAAGGCGGAAAAACTGAATACTACGAACGTTAAGGAGCAGGTTTTGCTATATAGACAGCTTCAAATTTTAATGAAGTTATTCAACGAAAGCTTTCAGATGTTTCACATGGCAAATATACAAACAAGTTGCTCCGTGGTCATTATTGGGTCCTTGTTTGGAACCATTGTGCTGCATGAAGTAGTTCCAATACCTGGCTATCTGGCATTTCCCTTCTTCACCATAAATTGTGTACTGATTTTGTTTGGAACAATTCATCTATGCAGTTGCGTCACCCTTACCTCAATAAAAGTAAAATTAAAGTGGACTAAAAACGGATACTTTGGGGATAAATGGTTCAAACGTTTTGCTAAATCATGCCCGAAACTGCTAATTCGCATTGGACCTTTTCATGTAGTGGACAGAGCAAGGCTTGCTATTGTGTATCGGTTTTGTTTACAACGAACTTTCTTTTTCATAGTTTACTCGAGAAAATAGTATTTAAAACATTCACTAGTGGAAAGAGACCAGCCTATTTAATTACTTTCAAAACCAGACATTGAATTCCCTTAATTAATTTTATTTTAAGAACTGTAATTAAGTGTTATTTCATCTTTATCATGAATACGTCATTACTACACATATTAATTATATTGCAATCTATTCCGAACCAAACTAATAATTAAAACAACTTACTTAGTCAACGCTTTTATTAATTTATATAATCCTATTTTCCAATAATTTTAAATTATTATAATCCATCCAAGTTGAAGTCGATTTTGCCGAAAATTGTTCTTTTTCCCACGATAGCTCACCAAAAAGATAATAAATTCCTATTTTACTATCTACGTCCAGCAATGACTCTATAAAATAATCCAAAGAGGAGGTCTAAAAACCGCACTGTCTGTTTGTAAAACCCGTGAAATCGTAAAATCTCGTAATTTCCTCAATTACCTATCATCCAATTACCCAATGAAAGCGTATCTTATTACAAAATTCCATTAATTTCCTTTTTCTTTTCATCGTCATCAGCACTATCCACTTTATCAAGCTCAAGTAAACATCGGAAATAAAGATTTACCACAGATAAATAAATACATCAATTCTGGAAAAAGGTTTTGTCCCACCATCAGATCTGAATCTAAAACTAGCCAAAAGATACAAGAAAGATTCATAAATTTGCTCTACTTAAAGAGCTCAACTAATACATTATCTGTTTTTATATCTAATACAATAACAATTGGATGCACCATCCATTTTTATACAATTTAGAAACACAATAGATCAATAACGTCCATAATTCAATATTAAAGAGCTCAACTAATACATTATCTGTTTTTATATCTAATACAATAACAATTGGATGCACCATCCATTTTTATACAATTTAGAAACACAATAGATCAATAACGTCCATAATTCAATCTAATTTCACTACTGCCATTACCTCATGCCTTGCACACGAACAACTCTCTTTCTATTGCGGAATATACCCTAAACTCCAAGCTTTTCTGTTAGAGATTAGCTATAAAGGGAGGTTTACAACTAAAGATGACATTGTTATTGCACTTCCTTCATTGTGAATAGAAAAAATAGAAGGGGATGAAAGGAAGGTAATATAACTGACCCTAACTAGAAGCTTATGGTGACTTTCTGTTTGCAATGAGTTAAGATTTCATTTATGACAATGAAAAAAGAGAGATGAAATTAGATTGATGGATGAAAGGAAGGTAATATAACTGACCCTAACTAGAAGCTTATGGTGACTTTCTGTTTGCAATGAGTTAAGATTTCATTTATGACAATGAAAAAAGAGAGATGAAATTAGATGGTCTGCATTCACATCTACTTCCACCGTGATAATGGGAAAGCTCTTCGGTGCAAAAGTGCAGCAGCGTCTCTGGATGAAACGATGGGGGTCCAATAAGCAAGTTAAAGCGTGACAGTAGTTAAACCGTCAGTAAAACATAAAAGGGAGACAAAAGGAAAGAAACAGAAGCGTACAGTAATCATAATAAGGGATTGAATCACTTAAATTGCACACAATCATATATAAGAATAGAGAGAAGAATGATGTTGATGTGATGGTTTGGTCATCAGTAGCAACCTTTTGTGACTTTATTACTAAAATTATTATTTTATATACCTTGCTTAAACAAAACATCACTTGTAAGATAAAGAACAAAAAGTCTTTATTACAAAGAATGAGTGAAACTCAATATAAGACTTTGTAAAGTTGACTTGACAGAGATGTGGCATGGCGTGGGTTGATGTTGATATCATCCCAGCAGCATCATTGTCATCGTCACTCTTATCATAGTAAAAACTTAAGGTTAGTTTTGGGCTGTGTTTGTCACCATTTTTAGGACTGCGTGTGATGTAGATTGTTGATGCAACCCGTCACGGTAGTTATATTTTAGTAACTTGAATTGTTGTATATTTATAATCTGACCGAGACGAACCAAGACTATCTCTCAGACCGCCCGCCGATTCCCTCATCATCTCTTTTACTGCACTCATATCTCATCTCTCTTGGTTTTAGTCAACTCAAACTTTTTGATGTCTTTTTTCCCATGACTGATTTCTTCGTTTTCTTAGTCTACAGTAATTGGTTTTAATAGAACGAATCCTACAAGCTACTGGTTGGTCATGGTTGTTTTAAGTAAATTTGATTTTTGTACCTACTGTAGTTTATCTTGTTACTGTTGTAGTATGAACTAAAATATTTGGCAGATGTAGCTTTCATTTATTTTTAAAAAATATTTATATTTGGAGAAAGGAAGTCAATCTAAATGAATATTCAACAGAAATATATTAAGTTCATACAACGGTTCAAATATTTTTAAAAATTAAACTTTGCTAATCAAACCCTAAATTAAAAATCTCTTGCTGTTCAGTTTGTTTACAACTTTCCCTTTTGTAAACAATAATAAAGGACTCGCATTTCATTTTATACGTAAACAATCCGTTAATAAATGGCCCAGTAACATCAAAGATATCGGAATGATAGGAATGCGTATTTTTCTAATTACAGTGAAACTACACGAGCATGCTTAAAAAATTCATATTGGAAAGGAAAGCCGTGAGAACACGGAGTAGAAAAAGCACAGCGGATGAAATTGATGGAAAATTTCACAGTCACAGTTCAATTTGGAAAATAACATGTGGAAAAAATTTATGGTGTATATCTTTAGGCTGTGTTAGATTTTGTCAACTGAAGCAAAACAAAATAAAGCAATGACCCTTCCCCATTTAACTTTTACTTTTTATGCAAATATGTAGTGTAACAGATACAAGAATCATGGTCAAAACAAACGTTTAAGCTTATTATGACATTTGAACTCTTTTTGTGTTAGAGTCCTTAAACTAGAGCACTTGTATGTTGAGTCTAAATACTCAGTAATCTAATAAATCGTCTCCCTTGCAATAATAAAGAATGTAAACATTCCATGAATTTATAACCGCGCTGTAATTTTGTTGGTTCTATTTTGGATTTTCCCAAAACAAATCGTGTATGAATGAAATGAAAATCTATGCGTGTTTTTATTTTAAAATAGGTACGCATACTTTAATTACCGTTGGTATTTCATTTGCTTTAATTTAGCTGAACATATTAGTGCTTTGTATTATTAAAATTTTGTCATTTAAAATAGCTAACTCATGATGATGAGAGAGACATGTTTTAAAACAAAAAAAGCAGTCATGTTTGTTGTGAAAGGCGTAAAGAAAATGTTGCGTCAGTTAAGAAGTATTAGCATTGAAAAGCGTCGTTTGTTCAAGCAAAAATTATAAAATTTTACCACAGATATTTTCCTTTGGAAGGAAAAAGCAAAAATTACATTTCATCAAAAAATTTAGAGTTTGTCTAAAAATTATAAAAGTACAAGTTTATTTTATGACTAATCCATCAAACTAGAAGTCAGGCTAATTTCAGCTTATTATTTTTTGTGGGAATAATATCAAAAGATCAATCAGACAGCGCAGCTACTGTTTGAAAACGACTTATCATACAACAATCATAATTTGACTACAGCAGAAGAAAAGCTTTTGTTAACAAAAAACCTAACAACTTTTCGGAATAAACAAATAGAAGGAATCGAGCTCCACCTACATTTACCTTCAAATAGTCAAAAATCAAAACCACAAAAATTCAGAAAACTAGTAAAAGGATTGATTGTCGTTGAAAAGTTTGCTACTTTTAATCCCTGAACGATAAATTTAAGCAACCCTTTGAGTTCTCAACAAGAGCTCTTCCTTCTAAAATGTTTTATTAGGATAAGCAAAGCCAACAACATGCACACATCCTCTCAAAACCTTGTCACTTGTCCCTCTTTTTAAAAACAATTTTAATTTTTTGGGCTCATCATCATCATGATTTTCTCATTCGTTTTACAAGGATCACCAAAACAGAAAATATTTTTCCCAGGGTTCTTAGTTCCATTTCATAGAATTCCGTGCTCATCCTCTTAAACCTATCATGACACTTAACTACTGTCTCAACAATCTAAACATCCTCAGCAGTACATTGATGACAATGAGGAAATATACGTTATGTTGTGACAACAAACCCGTTGGGCACCTATTCAACCGTAAAGAATCGCAGCTTAAGGAAAAGTTATACGAAAGATGCAGGATCATCCTACTATCATCATAAGATATACTTTTTAAAAGTTAAAACCTTCCCGAGTTGAGCCCAAGTCACTTTTTCTTTTCTGAGAAGTTGTCATCATCAGTAACGTGTTTTTCATTGCACTGCATGTATTGTCATCCTATTGTCAAACAAAGTCAAGTAAAATATTTTCCCTCTCTTGAAAAATACCTGTATGAAATAGAAAATGTCACTTAAGTATCTACCTAGGTTTAAAGAAGTCCTTGGTAGGCCATGAAGTACATGACGGCTATAAGTAACTATAAGGACTGGCAATTTAAATGATCCCAAAATGTTAATGATTGTTTATTTTTGTTAATATTGTGCATTTTGGAAAAACGAAGGGCAAAAATACAAGAATCTGTGAGCATTCATCTTACTATACTCGTATAAACACAAGTTGAAATAGTGAAAACAAGTCAAAACACATCATATTCAAAATGTAAACAAGTCCTTTCCTTATTCTGTGCCTGACCATTTTATTCTTATAAGAAAGAATAATTGCCACTTCTCTCCTTTTGACATTGTTCCACTATCATCGTTACTGCTGCAATCTTAAAAGACGGCAGTTTAGCCTGTGAGAAAAAATTCTATCCATTTAGTTACTTTGTAAAACCAATGTGAGTATTTTTTGGTGAACTGACCATAAATTTCAAAGTCGTAAAAATGGTCATGAAGGGAAAATAACGTCCTTTATCCAGGGCCATAACCATCCCAAAAGAACTGTACATTTGTACATACCTAGGCTAAATCAAAAGGTAAACTCACAATTACATTTGAGTCAGACTAGAAAAATGACCGACCACAAGTCCATCTTTGAACATTCATTAAAACTGCAGTTGTTTAAACCATATTATGAGCAAAAATGTTTATCAAATGTCGTTAATCCTTTGTATAATTACCATCATCATCATGGAAAATGTCTTTGATCTTGAGATGAAATTCAAGACAGGGTCTGATGAATATCAACATTTCTATGTCCATCGTTATTATACTCGGAAATGAAGAATGAAATTATATTTAAAAAGTTCAATTCTAGTTACATTCATAAACCTTTTTTCAAATGTTTCATCCAACACCGCCCGTATGTACTTCCTTAGCTCCTTGTCCAAATGGTCGTAAAATTGTCCCTTTGAATTTACTTTTTAGTGACTGAAACTTTGTCTTATGCTACTTTAAGTACTTTTTCTACAAAAAGCAAAGGTAACAGAATGACTGAAAAAGATCTTTCTGTTCTAGTTTAAAACTATGAGTAGCAGTTTCCAGCTTCTTCAACTTGAATTTATTTATTTATACTTAGTAATGCTATAAAAAGATTATTTTTCTTAGTTTCTCTGATAATGTAATGTTATTGCCTTTGTGGTGGTTGTGATGATGACGACTCTCCTCTCGTCAAATTCATAACGATCATCTTGACGGCAACTTAATGTCTGTAAAGGAAAGGGAGCTGTGTATCGTGTGTATTGTGATACTACAATAATTATTACTTTTAGCTTTTTAGACATTTTATTGGTTGAATCATCATTATTACTCCATTGCGTTTGCAATTGCTGTGGCAAACGGCATTATTGCCCTCTTGTCAGTTTATATTATTGTTTAAGCCCTCTTGCCTCGCATTAAAACTAAAAGGGTTTGTCTGCTTCTTGTTTTTGGTTTCCCTGTATATAGCCATGTTAAGTAAAAACATTAAAATTCTGTAATAATATGGTCCAGAAGAAGTCAAGCCACAGAAAAATGTGTAATTTAAGGGTTCTGATGAAATGTTATAGATAAGGTGAGCAAACTCGTATAACTTTTAAATCCTTTTCTCTGTTGTGGTGATTATGATTTTCACTTTTTACATTAAAGAAGGGTCAAAATTGTGTAGAATGGCTGTGTTTTAGAAAGAAAAAAGTATTTTATGATGTCATTTTAAATTAAGTAGCGTAATCACATAAAAAATTGTCAAGTTTTCTTTACCACAACTACACATGTTGGGTCAACATTGCTACGCAATGCTACATAGAAAAAAGGGAAGAACTACCACCAAAGAGATTCAGTCTTAAAACAAAATCATGAAATATAGAAAAAGCAATGAAGTATATTATATACAACTCTATTTTATTAGTTTATCGTGACAATATTCATTTGAAAGCAACTTAAATTCTGTTTTGGGTAAAACAAAGGGATACTATCTGCTTAAAGTTTTTTAAAACGATTTTTATTGGCGGTTATCTTATTACAAAGTCGTGGCATGTTAAAGATGGAATTTTTCAAATGGTTTAGTTTGATGAAGTGATCGGTTTTAAAATGTGATTTTTATTGGCGGTTATCTTATTACAAAGTCGTGGCATGTTAAAGATGGAATTTTTCAAATGGTTTAGTTTGATGAAGAGATCGGTTTTAAAATGGAATTTAAAGGATGCATTTGATATAAATATTTCGTATAGTCATTTCTTTTTGATCGCAATGTCGGATCTTGAATAAAGATTTTAAAGGAAAGTAAAATGAGTTTTTGGGATGGTTTATAAAGTTGCAAAGTGGCCTTCTCTGTACATTAATATCTTGATCATTTCTTACTAATTTTGAAGATCAAAAATGTTGACTTTTTGGGATGGTTTATAAAGTTGCAAAGTGGCCTTCTCTGTACATTAATATCTTGATCATTTCTTACTAATTTTGAAGATCAAAAGTGATACGGGCAAACTTTGTTGTATATCCTTCTGTCATATTAAACGCTGGAGGAACGTCATCAAATATTTTAGGTTTGGAATGCTTTTTATCTTTTGGTAAATGTCTGATAGCTAGAGATTCTATTAAAAGGGATA
This sequence comes from Lepidocyrtus cf. nigrosetosus NNG-2020, assembly GCA_027744615.1. Lineage (NCBI taxonomy): Eukaryota > Metazoa > Arthropoda > Collembola > Entomobryomorpha > Entomobryidae > Lepidocyrtus > Lepidocyrtus cf. nigrosetosus NNG-2020. The sequence goes on along the minus strand of JAHZNK010000004.1, from coordinate 1,059 downwards.
ACACTGATATATTTTTCGCTGATAGACTTTTTGATTTTAATTCACATTTTGGTTGAAAATAAAGCGCGCAAAGTTTAATTTCATTCTTAAATAATAAACTGAATTTAACTGAGTTGAGTAAATACAATGAAGAGGACAGTCTGGCTTTCAACTCCTTTGGTCTAGCTTTCCATTGTTTCTAGCATGGACATATAGTTAAAAAAAGATGAAGACTACTGCCCAGCAGGGAAGATCGTTAAGGTAGTCGTTTATTCTATGCAATCATCCATCCATGTGACATTCTCTTTAAATATCTGTATCATCTTCTAAAGGAAAACAAAAAAGAAGATTATGATGAGGAAAATGATGTTGATGATTATGTTAAAAGTTAGTAGGCTTACTGCTGTTTGTTTGTCTTTTTTTTTCATGTTTGTTTCTCTATCTTTCTTTTCAATCCCTTTTCTTGCAGCAAAGAAGAAAGAGTTTATTTCCCATTTCCTAGATCATATCAGCATAACTATTTATCTAAAATCAACTGGAAGGAAAAAGGAGACTGACATGACTAAAGGCAAGGCTACGAGACACTTTTTGCTTTTTGTCTTGCTTGAAATTATTTTTGAGACTGAGACAGTTTAAAACCCTTTCTTAAATACACCAGAGAGACCGGTTGGTTGAAATTATCCACTTGAGTAAGTTTATGAAAAACCTTGAACAAATTAAAGAGTAAAATTCTACTCTTGTTAAAACTACGAAAAAGCTTTAGAAATGAGTATTGCATAATAAAAATATTACATAACTTGTGTCCTTTTACACTACTGAACTGTTAAATTCTTTTAGTCAATATTTACTCATATGAAAAGTTCATTAGAACATTACCACAGCTAAAAATGCGTAGATTTTATGAATTTTTGACCTCAAAAAGGTGTAGTCCAGCTAAATGTAGTTGAATTGATTATAATTGAAAGACAATTTTCTTAAATTCCATATTACCGTTGCTCCAGAACGTGTTACTGTCACATTTGCCGTGTCACATCTTTTGTCATTTTACGTAACCCTCCAATTCAGCCTTAGACAGTCATG
>JAHZNK010000003.1:0-10234 GCA_027744615.1 Lepidocyrtus cf. nigrosetosus NNG-2020 | reverse complement strand
ATATGCAACAATGTACAATAAAGTGGAGTGCCACACTAGAGAACTTCCGGTGTACTTTGTATTTTGACTGGTAGTAACCCTTCCTTGATTCTTCTTTCTCCTATATGACAATGTTGATATTATAGAAGCAAGCAGTTTAACAAACAGGTAGGAAAAGCCAATTTTGGTATGACACAGAGTTAAAAATGAGAACAAAATGCAGTAACTGAAAAGTTGACGTGGGGTGGTAAAAAGGAGAAAGATTGTTGCTGCTGTTACTGAATATAGCTCCTAATCCATTTTAACAACACCACCGTCACCAACAACCACCACCACTACATCCCGTTTAGTTCCAAATCGACGGGCTTTTGGTAGCGTAACCAGAGAGGGGTTATTATGAAGAAGCCACACTTAAATTTTATGATGACGAAGGAAATAGAATTATTTATAAATCAATGGGGATATTACATACAAAAACTTATGCCATAACCAAGTATTTTCCGTTCCCTTTTGTACATGTTTATGTCAAAATCAGTTTTCGTTCATGGCGAGGCGAGTGGGGGACAAAAACAAAGTGCGTTGCATGCGAGATGCAAAGAAGAGAAATGCTCAGGTGTATTTTGTGCGTGTTCATCAAAAAATTTCATGTGAGAGCCCTCCCCAGTTCCTCTCTGGGAATTCTGGCAGGTGTGTTTAGCATTGTGAATGGAGAGAATTAATATCTACAACAGTGCAGCTATTGAAACTAAAAAGTTATATAAGGAGAGATGAATTATCATTTTTAAAGATTCAAAAACCTATTTAATCACAAATTCACTTAATCATGTAGGTACATTTTTGCTCCATTTTTTATCTAGTAAATTTCAATGTCAAAACTTTTGAAACATCTCCCGCATTTGTTAACAACTCCGAATGACAAGGAAAAAACAAAATAACTCCGCTTTTGGAGTGCTCTTTATCTCTGTCACAGAATCCCCGTTTTTATAGAATAATCATGAGCAAAATCATCATCACCATCAGGAATAATAACAATAATAACTTTTATTCAAGAATTCTCCACCTTCCACTATCTCTTGATTCCTTTGCAGAAAAATGACAACCTCTCTAGCGTATCTGATGACAAATTGAAATAAACCATGAGAAAAAAGGTTTGATTGCGTTGCTCATCATTGTCATAATGATCATCGCTATCACAATCATATCAACATTTTATATAATTCTACTGCTACATTTATTTTATTTCCTGGTAGTCTTTCCCTAAACCTTGCTGTCATTTTCGATGTTTTTGGGGTTTATCCGCTTCTGTTATAGACCCTATTTTGTTAAAATGTGTGATTTTTCCGCAAATGAACATTTATTTTAACTTGTAATGAACCCAAAGACATTTCGGATGACTGAACTCATCACTCATCAACCTCACATTAGGATTCATCGCTTCTTCTTTTGTTTCTGCCGTTGTTGTTTTAAAGTCATTCCGAGAAAATGAATGTCTTCATTTGTGCGATCAATCATTGTTTCGCCTACTCAAAATCAGTTTGCTTACCTTTACCTTATAAGTACTTGTGAAAGAGATTACCTATACACTTTTTACACGGTTGCATTTTTTTATTCTTGGCTGTCATCTAAAATTCATTTCTTTATTGCACCTGCACTGACGGAAAGACAGTATGAGCCGGTAGATTGAAACCATAAAAATGTTTTATATAAAATTGGAGTGAAATCTGAAAGCCTTTCCCTACCTGGATTAGCTTTTGCTCTGCGGAAATAAGTTATGACTTTACTTACATAAGTTCCTGTTCGATTGAAGTGACGGCAACAGTGGCGTAATGATGAAAGAAAAAGAGAGCGGCTAATGATGATAATAATGAGAGGTTGCGGAAATAAGTTATGACTTTACTTACATAAGTTCCTGTTCGATTGAAGTGACGGCAACAGTGGCGTAATGATGAAAGAAAAGACGGCGGCTAATGATGATAATAATGAGAGGTATTACAGTGAGTGAGTGAGCAACCATAATCTTGAACAGCCATCAAAACCATCATCGTCATCGTTTTTGTTGTTAGATGATATAATGAAGCAAAAACAAAATGGCTCAATTCAAACAAAAAATGTTTTTCTGCTATGATTTTAAAGTAAACAGACAGAGTCGGGACGGGAGCGTTTTGGCTATAAAATGAACTGAAGAGTAAACAGCAGCAATGATCGAAGTAGCAATAAGGCGGATACAGGAATGTAATGATGTATTTTTGATAATGACATTTTTCCTAATAAGACATTTAAGTGGATAAGGTTTGGCTGTGAGAAAATGGTTTTGATATTTTGCAAAGAATATAAATAGGAAAGGAAACTTAGTATTTTATATGGGAACTTTTTCACTTGGATAGGTTTTCGAATTGAAATGAAAAATGTAATTCGGTAGTAAAATGAAATGAACGAATGTAAAGTGGAGTAAAATAATTTTGAGTATTTTCCTGCCATGTTTGGTGTTGCAAGTTTATCAACAGAAAGGGAATGAGATGCAGACGCCTACTCAAATGTTATTCAAGATTATTAAAAAGACGTTCTTATCGGATTGACGTGTTTAACTAGAAAACGATCAAATAAACTTGCTTGATAATTTGAAACAACTTACGCATCAAAACAACACGATTCTTGTAGGAACATATAGAAACTAGCAACGCATTATGCATTCAAAGTGGGGAAATTAGCCAAAAATAATGTCGAGAAAATTGCTGTGTGGGTTTTCAAGTTGGTTGATTGGAAAGCTGGCAGTTTTTAAATAGGTGGACAGTAGAACAGAAAATTGGATTTGCGATTTATCCTAACAAAAATCTCTGAAAAATCCTGTTAAGATTCTTTTGATTCACTGTTAATCTAATTTAAATATTTTGTTAGAAGTGAGTCGTCCTGAATTAATTCCGTGCCTGAATGCTCCTCCTCTTACTTTATCAGATAATTTGACGGAGCAAATTAAAATCCATTTCTGTAAATAAAGAAAAGAAACAAATTAAGCAAGAGTAAGATAAGACAAATTAATTTAATTTAAAAACGAGTTGCATTTTATTGCAGCTCAAGTGTAATGATTTGTTGTCTTTTATGAAACGCCCTAAAGTGATGTCAGTACATTAACACTGCAAGAAAATTAGCATTTTGTTAGCTTCTGCTGTTCCATTTGGCAATTGGCGTTCCGTCAGTTTTCTTGTTTCGTGTGAGATATCGAAAATCACTCTCACTCCTTCCACTCAAGTAAAACTCTCGAGATGTTTGTCAAAAATCGAGAAAAATTCATTGTGGACAAGTAACCAAACACGTTTATGGTGAGAAGAAGGAAATTACACACTGGGGGAACGTTACAAACTCCTTGGCTTATGGCTTGGCATAGTATGCTTATTTGCACAGTTTTAATTAAAACTAGGAGAGATATATGAGTGGCAGGTCATGAACTCAATAATGCTGCTGTTTATAAAGAAAAATACTAAACAAGCTTTACAGCATTCTTCATCCTGGTTTTTCTCATTTTTTTCTCTCCTGCAATTATTACTTCCACAGAAGAAATCGGTAATGAAGTAAACTTTTTTGCTGATTTAGTACCTTTGTATTTTCAAATGGTGGGAAAAACTTTCCTGTTCCGTCCATTTTGTCAGTTTCAATAATCTATTATTGTGATGAATGATTACAGCATTTTTGTGAAAAGTTGCATAATAATCAATGAATAGTAAAGTTAAAAATCAAAGCGATTACCGTAAAACTCCAGCCTTGATCTAAAACTATTCCAATTTTTTCTGAAATAAACTTGTTTATTCAACGTTGATTATTGGGAATTACTAATTGTATTAAGAAAATGCAGAGGGGTCATTCCTTTTTCCTACGTGATTCTTTAGTTTGCATAATATTGCAAAACAATGACTAAATAAAGAATGACCAGATATAATGCTGGCTACTGCCTGGTGTCCACTATTGAAAATTGCTTGAAAATGGTGGAGGGAGATAGTTTAATGCCTTCGTGGAAAGTAAAAGTCACCATCAGATAAAAATTAACAAATGAATTAGTATTCAGAATTTGTTATGGCCTTTTGTGTAGACTATTTGAATGATTTAATACCCTCTTCTCCTCCCTCTAAATTTTACGAGGAAGGAGGAAAAGGATGAGTCGGACCATGATGGGTTGGTTTTTGTGGATGATTGCAATTTATAATTTCTGCTTTCTTTTGCATAGATGCGGGTATAATTATGCCTCAAAATGTTGTAAATAAGTAGTTAATGACCCACGGATTTTCCCTTTCCTTTTCAGTTTACTATTTATTTGCTAAAGAAGCTGCGGTATATTATTGTATGTTTGCTGCCCCTGTCGGTCTATTTTTGTGTGGTTAAATGATAATAATTGCAAAGAGAGGCTAATTTTGTTCAATGCATTTAATGACCGAAATGAAAATTTCCTTTTGTATCGGGAATTGAATTAATAGTTGGCAATCGGCTTTTGTAGTATAAAAATAGAATAAACTTGTTTTTCACGCATTGTTAGTTCAACGACTGCTAAATATGCGTACATCCGAAAGTGATTGTTTGCAGTGCAGCCTTTTCATTTTTGTCATCATCAAACTTATTTCCTCTCCAAATCTGCACTTGATGTAATCATCGAACTCTCGCCCTTCTCCCAAAGTAAATTCTAATAATCATTGCGACTGTCTTCAATTTTGGAAAGGTCGTTTATTTAATCTGTGCTAATAGAGTGATTAGTTTTCGATTATTCCTAATACCAAATAGCAAATTAACAGAAACAAGATTATCGAAAATTTATAAGTTCCAAAAATGGAGTAGTGACATTATCATAAACTGTTATGATTATTGCAAATTGCAGCTCATTGAGATGATTATGTATTTATAAGTTCCAAAAATGGAGTAGTGACATTATCATAAACTGTTATGATTATTGCAAATTGCAGCTCATTGAGGTGATTATGGTTATGGCCAAGATGATAGTGCAAATTTGCTATCTGTTCGTTTACATATTTGAATTGATTTGTTCTTAACTGTCCTCACTTATTGTTGAAATACTCAATCATGATTTTCATAAATATTTAGACACGACGACATAATGTCCAAGGGATTACGGAGGCTGTGATAGAATTACAACATGACGACAATGACGATGAAGTTTTAGCAAGGGGCACACAAAAAATCAGTTTAAATTTAAGCTCCGCTTGATTTGCTTTTTCAGCAGGGAACAGCATGCAAAAATGCTGCTTTTGATGATAATGATTTTATCATTAAAAGCTTAAATGACAGGAGCAAACCTAAAATCATAAGTCACGCATAATATAAAAAATGATTTGCTTTTTATTGTTCTCCCTTTAAAAAACATGCCGTGAATTGAGAAAGTATTAAAATCCAATTACTTTTAATCATGTTAAAGTGCATTAATTGTATTGAATGTCGATGAGCGGATTATAGGTTTAAATAGAGCAAGGTCGGAGTAATCCTTTTTTGAAGTTTAAGTAGAAATTAAAAATATGATTTCGAAGTATCAGATTCAATAGTGAGTTATTATTATTCACCTACACATATTGGCAATAAGTTTAATTTAAGGTATATTTTTGCATTTGGCAGGATTGGAACCAGTAAAGTGGAGTGCGGTTGGACAGGAACAAGAAGTTAAGCCGAATTAAATTTGCTACAGAATTACTCAACTGAAAGGTAAGTTTGAATTTTTAGTCTTTCCAAGAATCAATTTAATTGCCTTAAGAATAGCTGTGTAGAGGATTATCAATTACCCCAGATTATTTCAATTTCAAGTCCTAAGTCAACTTAAACTATCTTAAAGATCGGCTAAAAGCTACCAAATTGCGTCTTCTATTTAGTTATTTTTACAGCCTCCATTTTGTTTACAGTAGACAGTTTTTACTGTAATATCTTCCCTTTTATATTCAATTACGGATCCACAAATGAGCGTATCCATTTCACGGCATTTTTCATCTTTTCTTTCATAAAGTACAGTTTCTTGAAATAACAAAATATTTTTTGCAAGCTGACAAATGAATGGATGTCTTCTCATTTGTCATTGTTTGTTTGGAATTGCAAGGTAAGATGAGGCATTCATCAACATCTTTACCATCCTGCTTCATCTTCAGCCATTCTTCTCACTCAAACACACAGGTGCACACATTACAGGGAAAAACTCTGCAAAAAATGAAATAATTTTCTATTTTTATGGTGGCAACATGAAAGATTGTGACAGTGGCACAATAAAAAATTCAATTCAAATCCGCACAGTTTTTGTCAAAGTTTTGTAATAACAGCAATAATATTAGCAAAAAACATTAGACTACAGGCGGCAAGCAGGCAGTCCTTCGTAACGAGTAGAAAAAAGTAGCTTTTAATTTTCAAAAAGATATCTTCAATATATCTTGATATAGTGCACTTTTAAATTAAACTGCCTTCCCCTTCTTTGTAAGGTAAAAGCAAAAATAATTACAATGACAGCAGAATTGGCTATTCTGCATTTTTTTCAAAGCTTGCCTTGTCGATTTACCTTTTCTGGGTATCTTATCAGATTAGAGCGTTCTATCTGTGGTTAATCATGATGGCTTCTGGCTATTGAGTAAAATAATAAAATAATGACTCGGTTCTGTGGTAGATCATCTAAATTGCAACATCAGCATTGCATTTTATTTTAACCGAAGACGTTTTTTTCTCGGTGAATTATTCACGTAATTTGTGCCCTACTGTAAAACTCACCTCGTCATTGTTATTATTACGGGGATTATCCTGTATATGCAGGAAAAAGAGGAGATGAAACCCGCTACAGGCAATTATGAAGTAGAAGTTAAAATATTGAAGTTGGTGGCTATTGTAGGGTAGTAAGTAAGTAGGAGATAGTAGACGCAGCGGCGTTGTTACTGACAAAATTGGCAATAATTCTATTATTAGCAAAAGTAGCGGAAAAGTGTGATCAACCGTCATAATAAATGATCATTGTTGTTATTATTATAAAAATAAATGTAGAAGACGGAGAATAAACTGAATAGGGAAGGTAGGCATTGAAGCATTAAGACTTGTTTAATTTAGAGAAACTCATTATTCAGGAAAAGAAAATTAAACACCAACAGAATAAGGCACGGAGTAAAAAGAAGAGAGGAGGCTATTTTTGCTGCTGCTCTCAGAGTCGCGTTCAAAGTAAATCGCAACCTTTAAAATTTCTTCCCTCAAATACTGAGACGGATTGACGGACGGATGGTGATTGACAGGTTTGTGAAAGGATGCAAAAGATGTATTTAAAGAGAGAAAATTAGCTTTATTCACAAATCTAACAGAATTTCAAAGAGTTTTGTGCAGATTTCAAAAAAGAAAATTGTAATTAAATGTGGTCATTTTCAATTTAAGTGAGGAGGGTAAGAAAAGAGATAGAAGAGCCGTCAATAGAGAGAAAAAATATTGCTTTAAGGATCAAAGATAAGCGTTTATGCCGGGGGAAGCAAGCTAACGACTTTCTATTGTTAACTGTCGCTTCCTTAATGTAACAGTAAGCACTGCTGCTTTTCATTAAATAAACAAAATTTATTTTCTTAAATTGGAATCGCTTTGTGCAAAAATTATTTCTATTTCGGGTAGCATAAATATATAGGCCGATCTAGATTCATAGAACTGTGTATGCACCAATCAAGTTATAATTCAAATTATAATTTGCATTTATTTGATGTTTATCAAGTATATGGCGCTTCGTCCTGAATCAAACTGCACAAAATCAATTATCATTGTTCTCTATTACATAAACTAAACTTTTGATTGCGTATTTTTTCTGCTAAAGTGAATGTTACTTGATGAATTGAATTGTTTTAAGAAGTAGTGCGTAATATTAAAGACAAAAGAAGAGATTGCTTCAAGATTAGGAAATTTTGCACGCTTTTTGCTATGACTAAAATGTCCCTTTTCTTAAATTAGATTTAAACTAGTACTCGGTCCTATGTAGCTTTTAAAACAAGCGGAAAAGCATAGAAAGAAAAGGAATTTGAATTGATTTTAATATGATGTGGCAGTAAATATCTTGAGATAGAAATATGCGTGAATATTCTTTGATGAATTGATTATGAGCGGTGGGATGATGGCTGCAAATCAGAGACAAGTAAGGGATGACAGTTTTATTGAAAGTCATGGTTTAGTACTTTAAGATTTTAAAGCTTTGGAGGTAGAAATTAAACAATTACTTCAAAAAACAAAATAGGACCGCTTCAAAGACCAGAGAATATGCTAATTTTAAAAGTTATTTAAAAGTTAGACTTTTGTGGCCGCTGTATCGCCAGTTTACTTCATTGATTTTTATTAAGTGGGATTGTCCACTTTTCAAATAAAAGTGAAATGCATAAAGTGTCGAGACCAGCAAAAACGCATTTTATTTCACACTGGCTAAACTTTTAATAGAATCCTGCTTGTACGCAAGCACGGAATAAAATGAAACAGTTTGATAATCCACGATACACTTCATTATCTTCAGCCATCCCGAATCCTGATCGATCAGTAAAAGGATGGGTTAGGCATGAGAGACAATTGATGAGACAAGATAAGAGAAGAAAGTGAATTTTATCACTTTTTTTACAGATACTTTATAAACAATTTAATGACGATATCAAACAAGTTGTTTATGAGTGTTGGAGGATGTTGATGAAAACCGATCAAACAACTAAAAAACTCTGAATTCCTGGGTAAACTTTTTTCGTTATTTTCTACATTTTATTAGCGTTGAAAGCTGCTGCTGCTGTTTTCTTCAAACATCCCATTATTATCTAGAGCTATTTCATTTAATAAGCAATAAAAATTGGGTGCTCATCATCGCTCGCTCACGACGAAATATGGTTTGATATTGATAGCCCATCTACATTTATCACTTCACAGTATCAATCAACTTCCTTGGGATCGTTCAATCAATCCCTGTTTTTCTTTTAGATCGTGTTTGATAGTCTCTTGTTAACTGATACCGTTTTTCTCGCCATTTTCACTCTCCTTTTTGAATGAACTTTAAATTACTTTCATGCAGCAAACTGATGATGCTGCTGATTAGGTTCTTGACAAAACATTTTTGCTAAAAGTTGTGTTGATAGATGGATAAGGAAGAGAACAGAAGGAACTTGTCCNGGATAAGGAAGAGAAGAACAGAAGGAACTTGTCCTCCTGCTGATGGGAAAAGAAAAGTGATTTATTGAGATCGTTACATCCGCATAAATAATCAAAATGGAAGTGATCACCGATCAAAACTGTCCATTTCACCGTCATTATAATCACAATATGGCCGCTTGATATTTCGGATAAAAACTGGTCCGATAGAAAATTATATGATGTAACAATACTTTCAGCATATTTTGGTTTAAGCTTCTTTTTAAGCTTCATTTTTAATATTTCCAGTACCATTCTTTTATTCAATCAAAATGTATTAAAGTTGATTTAATGATCTTGCAAAATAGCTATAAATGGGATATTTAAAAAGAAACATAAAATGTTGATTTCTAGTACCATTCTTTTATTCAATCAAAATGTATTAAAGTTGATTTAATGATCTTGCAAAATAGCTATAAATGGGATATTTAAAAAGAAACATAAAATGTTGATTTTGCACTTACGAGAATCGTTTATTTTCTCAATGGAAAGAAAAATAGAAGTTTGCTCAAAGTTTTTTTAATGATAAAAGCACATCACAGAGATCGGTTTAGCAACCATGCTCTCCTAGGGCCATTTTTGCGTAGGAGCTGACTTTAACAAGCTTGCTCATTAAATTGCTCAGAAATTTATTGAAGTAGATGATTCGTAGTTGCTCAATTTTGAATTCATGCATTATTATTAAACTTTCAAACTTACTTTGTAGGATTGAAAAATACGAGCTATTTTAGATCAGTATAGTTAGATCCAAGAAAAAGTCATAGATTCATGTGAATAATGCGGGGGATGGATGTACGTAAGTAGCAAAAAGAAGAAAAAGTTTTTGGCTTGTTTGTCTAATTGAAAAAGTATAAAAACTAAAGTTAAATCTTTCCTCATCCTTCTTTAATATGTTTCCTACTCCTTAGAGGTTTCTTAACTGCCAATTTACTAATTCGTAGAAATGAACAATGCAAAATGACGGAAGATGAAAAACCGTGGAAGCATAAAATCTAGTTTGACGATTACGCTGATTCTATAACCAAAGTTGTCAAAACTCTTCACGTGTTCATAATAAAATTATACAAACCAAAGGATAAATTTACATGGAACAATAATGATTGGCTCAATT
>JAHZNK010000002.1:0-13141 GCA_027744615.1 Lepidocyrtus cf. nigrosetosus NNG-2020 | reverse complement strand
AGCTTCTCCACGTCTTGTTGACAGCTCAGCAGCAGTCCTCTCTGCTGCTGCCTGCGTTAATAGATAAAAAAGAACCGAAAGCGTTGTTGAGAAGTGATTCTTTGAAAAAGAGCCACTTTTTCTTGTCTTCATCCTTCCTTCAGTTTTTTAATAGTGGAAAAAATTTGAAAGGAAGACGACAAAATCATCAGGTGTGAAAATAAGGTAAAAATTTGTGTGATAGCGTTGGATGCTCCTCTTGTCCCGTCTTTGACAAAGTACGCTAAGCCAGTAATGTTGACTGACACTCATTTTGAAAGTTTTGAGGGATGCATTACCTTCATAATATATTCAGACAGGTAGAAGCACGCTAGACGAAAAGACTTCTCTTGTGTGCAAAGCGTTACCAAAGTGCACTTGACTGGTTCCTTTCTCTCATTTTCTTATAAGCAAATTAAAGAGTGGTGGTTGTAGGGAAAAGCTTTAACGATTTATTCTGTTTACAACCCTTTTGCAAGAATGAAGTCATACCGTACAGATTAGTAGTCCGTTGTTGGCATATTATACAATTGTTAAACTGCGTCAGGTTATTTATTCACTGTGACTGTGCACAATATTTCTTTAAGATTAAAATACTTAAAGGATAAGTTTTGGTGTAAAAAATAATGAAAAAAGATTAATCTGTAATGGAAGCCCTGCTGTCGTGACAAGTGTGATGTGATATGATGATCAATATATTATGTATTAAATGTGTAAAAAGATAATGTGATTATTATTGGTGATGGTAAAGATGTTTTCGGTTTTTATTTTTATTAATGCCAACAGCAGGGCCTGTAATACCTAATAACTATCTACACGATCGTTATTATCGTCATCTTTTTCATCATCACCAGAAACAGCGTCATCAAAGCAGGAGACAACAAACTCTATCTTTTGGGAAGAATAATGATATTGTTATTATTTACACGGATTCATGGGTTCCATGTGAAGATGATGATGAAGGATTGTGTGAAGACAAAGTGATTTAGAAGAATAATGCACTTTTATACGCTATAAATATAAAACTCGTTGCAAATGAGAAGGGATTTCCTGTTTAAAGAATGGATTTTACCCTCTTTATTTAAAATTTACAGTATAATTTTTGTCTTTTCTTTGCCACTTTTGTGTTGGCAGAAGCACTTATCATTCACGTTACTTTAGTAAGTTCAGACAAAAGTGGCAATTTTTATCCTTCGTTCCCAACATTATCACATGTCCATTTCGTCTACTCATCAATTTTACTTCACGACTTTCATTGATACTTGTTGTTTAGTTGTGCTGCACACAGGGGAGAAAGGAGCAGAAGAGTTGGCGGCATCTTTTTTCTTTTCTAATTTGATTTTCTTACTGATGTGTGAACTGACGAAATAAGAGATGCAGAAAATAAAACTTTGCATGAACTTCTAATAAAAATTACAAAAAATACATGAATGAAACAAAGAAGGGGAAATTTTTTCTGTGCAACTTTTTTATTTGGCAAGCAGAATTTTCACCATTTCTGCTTTTCTACATTTTTAAAGCTAACTTGTTGTGTCTGTCTGTCTCGTTCAATATGTGAACGTGTGGGTTTTCATTGACGATGTGAACTGAACTGAAAGCTTGGAACAAGTGAAAATGTGGTGGTGATTATGGTGAAGGTGTCAACACTTTTTAAAAGTATTAAGCAAGCAGTAGCCCCTAAAGAAAAACAATAATGAAATCAATGTGAGAACGAACCGTGTGGTGTGGTGATGATGATCCGGTCATAACTTTCAGATTAAATTAGCTTCTCAGGAAAAATGAATATTAGTCTACCGGAAAGGCAAAGTTTGTCAAGATTATTATGGTTTTGAATACGAATATGTCATGAATGGAATGGTGATGATGTTGGTTGGTGGTGTGGTTCTGATTACAAAGATGTCTAGGTGTTGACAGCTCCATTTTCGTTTCAAGATAAAATCCAACTTTTAAAACAATAATGCACTTGTAGAACACAATATTGTGAAATTGTAATTGCACCAGGACTAATGATAGAATTTTTTGGAGTGGCGTATGTTGTGGTTTGCTTATAGATTTATAGCCTTATATAGATCCATTTCATAACATAAAAGCAGAGAGCTTACAACAGTGCTGAAGACGATTTGATTGCGTGATAAATAACACAATTATTTCTTAAAAAGGGGCAACAATGAATATATGCAAGACGACAAATAATATGCCAAATTTCTGTCCAGAGGCAAAGGCAAAACCTCAAGTTCATTCTAAAGTTGCATAAAAAATGGAAGAACTAGTTTTTGATTTTCTTGACTTTGTTTCAATATTCAAAAAGGTGCATAGTTGCTCATGAGTATTTCCACTGACAGTGGTGATGGTGTAAGACAAAGGGGAAGGTGAGCAGCCCCCATACCGTGATTCTCTCGAGGGAATATATTTTTTGATTACTTTTATTGCCAGAGTTTGCATCGTAATAATATTCAATGACAGCTCAATCTCTTGTATTTTTTCGCAATTTTTAATTAATACATAATTTATGGCCAATATTATGTACGTATTTTGCTTCTGCTGCTGCTCACATATATCTTCGTTGTAAATATCAGGTCAGAGATGGATGAACGACATCAAAACAGAAAACACCCATTTTGTGATCAGAATTTTTAATAACTTTTGATTGAATTTTAAAATCAATATGAAGCAATCTAGAGGGACTATTTTTTCATTATAAAAAGAAATCAGATTAAACAAGATTGTGAAAAATTCTGCCAGTTGGTTCCTGTGAGCTAGTCACGTTTATTGCCGTTAATATTATTTTGTTCCTGTGTAAGCAGATTGAATATATGCCTGAGTTAAGAAAGAGATGAAGTTAATTGATACTTTTGAAGGAATTCTTTCTCGTTTATGCGTGCGGCTTCACGCATATGTTTGCAATTATAAGAGTTTTTATGATTTTAAACGGATTTTTAATAATTGCCAAAATTGTACAATGAACGAATTAATTGAACATCTTGAAAAATATTTGGTAACCCTGATTTGTGAAATTGTAACTACAGAAGACAGTTGCATTCCATTGAAATATGTTGCAGTAAAACTACAAAATAACTGCGACATGTTCATGCGTGCTTTGGCAGAGCAAGAAATTTAGCTACTATAAGTACATATCTATGGTCAATTCTGGTTGAATTAGAAGATACGCATTTACTACATGCAGAAACTAAAGAAACTTTTAGTTTAATAAAGATTAGATAAGAATAAAGATTATGAAAACATTTCTTTCCATATACTACTTTCTATATGTTTGTCTTGCCAATTACTATATCAATTATGAAAATTAAAAGATAGCTAACCAAAGAATGAAATCCTGAATCAATCTGACCAGGAGCAAACTGAAATATAAATTTTTTCATCACTGATCACGTGACGTAACATACGTACGCACACAAGAAATAGCAGGTGGATAACATAACCTCTTCAAAAATAAGGGCATTTTTGCAGTAGTCTTTTTTAAACAATGTTTTGGTTGTTTATTGCAAAACCTGTGACATTACAAAAGGAAAATGACAGAAGAGCAAGAACAAGGTTTTGGTTATCTATTTCTCCCTTCATGTTTTGCTGGCAATGATGAAGCTTTTTCTGTAAGAAGAAACACGTTTTTGGAGCATATCAAACCAGGCGAAAAACCAAGCGCAAACGAAGAGATTTTCATGATTGAGCTCTCTTTAGAGAGTTGTTAATGAAGAGCAAAACTTAAACATTATATTTTTCAATTTGAAGGTTTACTTGTTTGTTTGTGGTAAAGTGAATTTCAAATTTGAATACCGTCTGATACTTTGATACTTTTGTCTTCCTTTAACCAAAAAAGCTGATTGTGATTGCTGTTGCGGTAGAAAGAAGCTGTAAATCTTCTTGTGAGTTGTTGTCTGTTAAGGGTTTATTAGTGCGGTGAGCACCTATCGCAAAGCAATAATGAATGTCTTTTTGGTGAATTTGTAACCCATTCCATCAGAGAGAGGGGAAAAGTTTACGCTCTTTGAGTTTCTAGAAAGAAAGACATACAAGTGTCTGTACGTTGTATTTACGCATAATAATAATGACACAACAAAACATTTACACATGATTATGAGAAGGATAATAAGCATTTAATTCTATCTCAAACGCAGTTATTTGGATGACTCTTTTAAAAAATCTTTTCGCTGCTTTTTTGTCTTTATACATTGTAAACTGGAAGAGTTATTTCTCTTCAGTTTTATCAATTACAAGAGAAAAAATCTTTGCGTGTACGTAAAAGGATGTAGGATAATAAGGATAATGAGTATTATGTCTGCAAAATAAATACGCAGAGAGATAAGCTAGGTAAGGCACCCCAAAAACAGTCAACGAAGAAAATGGGATTTGCATTTTTAAAATAAGAGTTCATTATATAGTTTATAGAGAGTAACCAAAAGGACAAGCCACAAGACAGACATTTGATAAAAATACGAAATAGAAAAGTAGGAGGTGTAGGAGGAAAGTAGAATAAAGCAATAATAATAATAAAAAGAGTGAATTTATAATTACTCAAAGATATTCCTTGTATTGTCCTGACATTAAAACAAACCGACAAAATTCAAAAATAAGAAAGGAATTTTGTATTGTACCAGTCAACAAAAACGCTTTGAATACATTATTCTCATAGAAAGTCAGGATGAGTTCAAACTTTTTATAACTCTCCTTGAAGAAAATGGTTGTTGTTTAGCTTTGCAGTTTCCTCAAGTGTTTTACAAAAAATTTATGCACATAACATAACATATTTGCCTATTTGATTACAAATTCTTTCTCATGATGATAATGATGAGGTATTGTACACCACATTACATTACATTAGGGCATCAGGGATGTAGCAACGGGAAATATTCAAAAATGCAAATGTGATGCACTCTTGTCTATTTTCTTGTTTAATAAAAACTGTCCATGTGGCTTTTGGGGTTTTTGTTCACGTCTTCTAATTTAATGATAAAATGCCTAAAGAGGCAAATGGAAAGTTTTCTTTGGTGTATGATCATCTCATAATGAGTACAGTTCTTTCTGCTCTACCTCTCGCACAGGTGAATAAAAACACTGAAAAGCAAGAAGTACTGAGCAAGAGAGCTACTTCTCTTTTTCTTTCTCTTCTATAATCATTTGTACTTGCCTGCTTGCTTCATTTCATCCCTTCCAGTTACAATTTTCTAGTAAACGAGTGAAAATGCAGTCAGTCAGTTGATGCGAGGTAGGGCAAAAATATAAAAAATAAACTCATTTTTAAATTGTACTGTTGTACAATAATAACAATAACACTTAGCTTATCTTTCCTAGATCACATAATATCAAAAACTATGGACATTTTGTTATGTAACTACCTTTCCTGGTAAAAAGCTATGTTAGGTAGGTAGTGGTAATTCACAGTTTAAAGTATAAAAACAGAGAGAAAACAAGAATAGTTATTTAGTAAAAAAAATTGTGTATAGGTAGTCGATGAAATGTAAAAAGTCTCTTTTTCTGGGGGTAGTTTTGCTATTCTCCACATCTGCCTTTTACTCGAGCCAGCCTTTTTTCTGTAGGTACATGGTTAAATACATATTCTATTATATCATCATCCTATCATATCAACATCATCACATCAGTTTCAGGTTCCTTATATATCTTTTATATAAAAAGTATATCAATCATTTGATATACACTTTTTACCAGAAAGCCCTGGCCATTCTCCCCTTTTACTTGCCTGCTTCTGATACTACCCTATCAAAAAATAAAGACAAGAAAAATTTTTTTCAACTAAACAACTTCTTCTCCTCATTCGTATTTAACAGCAACGGCGTATGAAAGGGATGTGAGATCCAATTCTCACATGGAGTTGGCCAGGTAAAGAAGGAGCACGCACGCATGAGAGAAGAAAAACTCATGCTTCATTTTGAAGACAAGGCTAGGCGTTCAGCCTCTGCCTCTTTCATAACTCGTGGTGCACTTGTAATATCGGTTAAGAAATAAATGAAACGTTCTTTTTGAGAGTTTCTTTGCTATTGAATTAGATAGATTTTTAGCAAATATTGTGATAATTACATGGTCAAGAAGACAAGAAAACAAAAATTATAACTTTTATATCAGAATATTAGAAATTGGCACAGGATAAAAAGAGAGGTTTCTTCTTTTAATTGTGCAAAATGCAAAAGTTTTCGTGTTAATAATGCCAAAAAAGTTGGATTTTTTAAAGTTGTTCTTTACATAATAATAATAAGGGAGTAATTAGCGATAATCAAGTTCGTGGAGAATTAACAAAAGAGCCACCGTAGACGTAAGCGGTCACCATCACCAACAACACCATCACCTCACCATGCAAAATTATTGTCATTGTTGTTAATTCCTTTGGAATTTTTCAGAAGCTGCCTAGAAAAAATTATACTTTTTTGCTAAAGGTGTTTTGTGCAATGTGGTGCTGTTGTAAATGTTGTTGTTGCCTTGCAAGATTCTTTTGTTATTATGGTCAATCAATCTGCGGAGGGACACAAAAGTATTAACAAGAAAATTTTTATTCTCTCAAAATTTGGTACTTTTCTGTTGTTGCGCGGTGCGATCATAAAAGGCTTCTCAAATGAGACAAGTGACAAAGACGAGTTTTTGCATAGCAAAAGGCATATTATTGTGTTTGTGATTGAAGTGGAGTTTAAGTAAACGACAAGATTATGGCTGTGAATGTTCAATTTTTTTGCTTAAAATTGTAGTAACGGCTCTCCCTCTAACCGGAGTCCGACATCGCCATCAAAGTTTGGTTTTCGTGGTGACGTTTAGTGTGTAGTAGTTTTGTGTGAAAATCCTTTTTCTTACCTGCTAATTGAAGCGAGGGACTTGTTTTGTGTAAAAATCAACCAAGAATAGTCACTCACCTTAGCAAAAAAATCAAAATGTGAATTCATAATAAAAGGAAACAAGGCAAAAGAAAGAGAGAGAGATGAGAGAAGCAAAAAATAGTTGTCAAGAACTATTAAAAGTGAAGTCGGTCAGTTCACTCACTCACTCAGCGCAACAAAAATTGCTTCTGTTATTCTTTTGCCAAATAGTGATTGCTTCAAAAGAAAAGAGAAAAATAAAGTTTTCCTTCAAATGTGTGAAGTGTTATTATATTATTGATGGTAATTATGATGACGGCGATGAAAGAAAAATCTCTCTTCCTCTTCTTCTTTATTCTGTCAAAGTTTTAGCTAAAAACGTGCAAGTTTTTCAGCAACATATTACAAACAGAGGAAAATAAAAAAAATAGTATGTTGGTATTTCATATTATATTGTTTTCTTTTGAAACCACTTGCGTTCCTTTGCCATTTTTACTCAACCTTGTTTTATCATCTTTTTTATCATCCATGTTGTTCAGGTTTTATTGCCGCTGTTTTCTAAGCTTTAATTGTAGTAGATGCAAAATGGGTAAAATATTTAAAAGACCACCCCCATGTGATTTGCTTCCAACCATCCCAACTCTTGTACTAGGTTTCCCCTTGTCAATTACCCACATCACATAAATGACAATACAAAGCTTTATTTCATTATCATTATCATCATTTCCCCATGTTCATCCTGACATTGACAAGATATATAGTTACAATTAACACTATACAGGATCTTTAATTTATGAGTATCGAAGAAGGAATATGATATAGACGACAGTTTTATACAACTTTGGAATAAAAACAAAATAATTCTTGCTCGACAATAATTGCATAAATGAATGAGCGTGGTTGATGGACGGTAATTGTTGACAAGAAGAAAAAGCTTCAGGAAAATTTGATATCTCCTTTTATTGCTTGCTTTCTTCTTTTCTTTCCATACATGCTAAAATCAAATGTAGTCATAAATTTATTACCTGTTCAGAGAAGGGATGCAGCTTTTCATTTTTTAACAAGCAAAATAAAATTTTTAATAAGTTTAGCAGTGCTATTTGCTTACCATACATTATGCAAAAATTTTACAATTCTCAAAATTTCCAAAGATTACTTGCAAATCGCTCGTTAATATTTTTTGCACGATGGCATTGTCTCTCTGGTTCTCATTTATTGTTATTTATCAATAAAATTGAAACCGTTTTAAGATCTATGCAAAGAATTTGTACAGCAGAATATTCTTTTGATAATGATTTAAACACAGAATTTACAGTAGAAAGTCAAAACGGAAGAACATTATTGCATGAAATATTCCTGCATAAACTGTCGAGTAATTGAATGTGACATGATATTTACACAAATAAACAAGCAATATGTTCAAATAATGATATTTCTTTGTGTGTGGTTGGTTATTAGTTTTTTTGGTTTGTCAGTTGCTGCTTCTTTTTTCCTCATATTTTATGATTAACTGATTTGTATGACTCCATTGACTATGCATTAAGATTCGTCTTCTCGACATAAACAAGGAAAGAGATCCTTCCCTTCTTTTATTATTTTATGTCAGGAAACAAATTAAATTCCAACTGTGCAAAATTGCTCGTAAACAATTAGAATGGCAGTAAAAAGTCAGTGGAAAGAATGGGACTGGGTAGGACGTTGATGATATAATCTTATAGCAAAAATTTCTATATTCACGACGACGAGTTCATATAATATGAATAGATAATATGCAAAGAAGCAAAAAGCCCACACTTTTTCTTTGGTTTTCAAAGTGGCCACTGTCTTCCTCTCAAAACTTCTTACAAAAGACATTTTGAGCTATTTTATGATTTTATACGGTTATCTTGTACGATTAACTTGTGGCTTGATCTTTCTTCATTCTCAGAAAGCTTCTGTACTTGTCTGAAAGGATTTAACAAGTGTGAGACAAAGGAAGGAGCTAGACAGGTGTTTAAAGTTTAATTCAAAACTGTAATCCATCAACTTATTACTTCCATAAAGTTCATCCCAGAATGTTAATGCAAGAAAATTGGTTATAGAGATTGTTCTAGTGACAAGTGAGGTCCAAAAGTGAGAAGTAATTTGCATATTTTTTCAATGATATTATTGAGATTGATTGTGAAGTGACGTCAGAATTGTAATTTGTATAACTGAACATGCCAAATGACAAAATCATAACGATCAGAAGAATATTGTTCACATTTTAACCTTCTCTTTTCAATCTAACAATAACAATAATTGCCCAGTGGTGACCACCTACAGGATTATTCCGCTAATGAGTTAATGGCCTTGTCAATTTGACGGCTAGAAGAAAACAAATCGTTGACTAAATCATAAAAGTACAGCGATGCAAACGGGCAGGAAGCCAAAAGCCAAATTGAAATTGGATCAGAACTAAAATATAGTGAGGTTTCCTATAGTTCTATTTTTCTCTATTCTTTGAAATAGAAACGATTTTTGTGATACCAAAAATCATCAAATTAAATAAATACACAGGTCTAATTTCAATTTATAGAGTTAAAAATTATGCAGATATAATGCGATATCACACAATCGTTTCCACCCTGTATTGATATTTATTGAACCAACGCTTTGCAGTGAAGGTTTTTTATTTCTAGGCGGTGGAACGTGCATCAAATCATCATCGTTTATATCATTATTATCATCACATTACTAACGGGCAGATACAATTACAATTTTTTCATGAATCTCCGAACAAACTAAAAAATTGTGTACATAAACTAATAATTCAGACAGGAAAACACTGAATGCTGATGCTGTTTTTTGTTTTTGTATATCTTTTAAGCGTCTCGATTACACTTTAAAAGTTTTTATAGAAATGCGTGAGATAAAGTATGTAATGGCAAAAAGGTAATAATAGTTGATAATAATAACTGCATTATAAAAGCATCATCATCTTCCCACTCTTCTTCATCATCAGCAAATCACATCGTTATTATTATCGTGATGATCATGATCATGAAGATCATGTTGTTTGATATTAAATGATAAGAAAAAATAAAAGAGCAAAAAATAGTAATTTCCGAATCAAAGTCGTTTACCCACGGCGGCGAATCCATTAAAATATTAACATCTCTCCGAGAGAGGTTCTTTCTCTTCCTTTTTTCGTTAAGTATAAACTTGCATTAGTCATATTTGTCTATTATTATTACGTATTTTAAAATTATTACCAAATATCACGTCAGAGTAAAACCCACCAGCTTACACTATTACATTGCTTTATGATTTGAATTTGCCTAAATGGAGAAATGGGAAAGGAAGAAAGAGAGGAGGAGAATTGTAATAATCGTATAAAAGTGATCATGATTACCCTTTTTCTAGTTTCATTCTCTCACAGCAAAACTCGGAGGTGGAGCTGAAATAATTGTGTAAAAGCACATAAAACTTTCTTTTCCATTGAGTTTGTTCCTAAATTTTTTAACTAAACTTAATAACCATTATTTTTGCAGTCATTTCTATTTCTCCGTCATTGAGTGTTGTTGAAGTAGCAAAAGTTTACTTGTAAAAGTTTAGCATCGTCACATTAAATACGCATGAAGGAGTGAGTTTTTTAGATTGTTTGTTACAGGAAAAGTTTTTTGAAATCTTCTGCATATGATGTGAAGCAATAAGTCCCAATAAATGGATAGCGTTTTGTTTATATGCATAAAAATTCACCTGTTACGCGTGCTGTTTGTTGGTGTGGTATAATAATAATTCATGTTTAAAACCGACGAAAGTAATGTCCGTTTTAAGCGTGGTAAATTATACTTGACTTTTGAAAAAGCCAAGAACTTGTTGAAGTGTCCGTTCAGTTTGAGAGAAAATGGGAGTTGAATGAGCTTGGATCGCTTCCTGAACGCTGAATGCAAGTAAAGAGGGTGGAGGAGTGGAAAATGATGAAAAGCAAGAAAACGGAAAAAGGAGTTTGCGACTTGATTCACATTTTGAATTTTTGCCTAATTGTTGCAGTACAAGTTGTACATTGTAGGCTGGAAGGTGCATTCTGGAGCAGTTTTAACACAAAAGAAAAAATCTGCGATACTTTTTTTTGCTCATATGGGATCATAGAAATGTCTGGTTAAATTTATTTACCTTGGGATAAAAACTATTGAATTATTTTAATCGCATGTTATTTAAGAGGATTATTTCGTTTTGAGTGCTCGTTTGTTTTAGTTTTTATAATGTCTGGTGGGGTAATTATGAGAGACTTTGTAGAAACATAAGAGCTGGTTATGGCTGCTATCAAAATGAAAAAGGGTGTCTGTGGTTTTTCCAAAGCTTTAAAGAACCTTTTAAGCCTTGATTGTAGGTATTTATACAGCAATTTAATCTAAATACTGCGCGTTATTTTCTTTTTGTTTGAAGCAAGCGCAATTTTGTGTCCATTTTTATGGGATTATTATTCCTGAGAAAGAAAGTAAGAAATAGTGTTTACATTTTAAAAGGGATAATTATATGGCTTAAAGAAGGATTACGCACAATTTAGGAGGAGATTCACAAAAGCTTAGCTGCAAACAAATTGTGAGCGGTGCCAGCAAGTACGTTTTTCTGAAAGTATAATTTAGGTAGTTTTACATGGTGTACTCTGAATAGTGCTGAATTATTGCTTTTCAAGCAATTTTTTACCATATTTCAAGTATTGACTCAAGAAAATGATAGTATAGAGAGTCCTTGATTTTTAAAAAATTATTACGCATCTTTCATTAATATTGTCTATTTTATCATCATTATATTAAAAATTCTTTTGTCGTTTTAAAGAAAATCATTGGATATAACCGATGGAAAGTAAAAACATTGAGAAACGGATAATCCCTGATTGTTTGCCAGATATCCTGATAAAGAACTTAATAAGTGGACGTAGGAGAGTATCTCTTTGCATTTACGTCTTGTAGTTTTTGGCTAGTTTTCAAAAATTAACAATGTAAGAAATACACTTCCTACAAATTTGGATGGAGTTTATCCGGCCTAAACACTGGACGTCCTTCCTTCGTCTGGTCTCAAACACACTTTCCTTAGCCTTAAATCCTTGCCAACTTTTTTTCTCAATGTCTGACCTGATCATAATGAAAAAATGAACTTCCCGCTTAATGATTGAGCACATCTTTTTAAAATCACAAATATTCTTCGCTTTCAGTTTGAATTTGTCATCGTCATTTTTAATAATTGACCCGTAAATGTTGCTCAATAGCTAATTGCACTGAATCAAACATAGTTTCTCTGAATAATAATAGTGCATAAAATGATATCAGTACCGGTAGAATTGACAAACTCTTTATATAATTATGCAGTGTAATCATAAAAAGAAGTTCATCCTTGGATGATGATGATACTCTGTCTGGCTGAAATGGCAATTGGTAAAAGAAATCGTAAAAATGTGAATGAACAGAAAGAACTTTGCCAAAAAAAAAAAACTTGCTCTTAATTCAATTCTTAGATTTCATTGTATTGTTCATTTTTGCAATCTTTCACAGATACCATTGTAGCAATGTGCCGTGAATGATACGATTCTTCACGTACTGTCCTATTAAAGCAATCTACAATAATAATACAAGAGAGAAGAGTGCAAGCAATAATGCAAGTTCAATATTTTTACTGTATGAATGAGCAGCACAATCATGAGAATCGATGTGGCTGATGCGTTGAGAAACGGATTGGAATTTTCTTTTTGCATTATGTGGTAACAATAGCAAAATGTTTAATGGTGTGTGTGGCAAAATATCAATAGAAATATGAGTATACCTGTAAAAAGTTAGAGAAAGAAATTCATGAATAAATGTCTGATATAATACAAATTCACATTTAAAATCATCCCTCCTTTAAATCATCACAATCAACTTGTCTGTTTTGTTATGGTTCAGTTATTATGCAAAAACCTACATAGTACATATCAGAGACTGATGATAATAATAATAACACAGAACGTTGGTAGTGATAATTGTGGTGGTTGGGTTTGGTTTGGAGATTATGTTGATGATGACTACGCTGTTGATAACAATGATGAGGATGATTAAGGAAACTGTACTTAATAAAAAGTCAAGAAAGATTTGACATGAAGATATCATTACTTATTCCGTACTTATTGGATTGCAGGACGTTAATCGTCCAACTGACAATTATACTGCCAAAAGGATGAAATTAAGGTTCTGCAATCTTTTTCCTTCTTGTCAAAAGAAGGGAAGACGAAAAGAGTTTTTTTCTAAAGGAGATTTAAAAATAATAAACTTTTTTTCTCAGCTCATCTATCCTTGTCTGTTGTCGTATTT
>JAHZNK010000001.1:0-11278 GCA_027744615.1 Lepidocyrtus cf. nigrosetosus NNG-2020 | reverse complement strand
TTTATCTTGTTTATTCAAATTAAAAGTAATTACTGGGATTCTTACTTGTTTTGTAGATACTGTGTTGCAATAGCTGCAATAGCTCCGACATCCCCGAGGTCTTTCACCTCGTCAAGGTAAATATCTTTGACAACTCCATTACCCCAGTATGAAGGATCGTCTTCGTCTCTTCCTAAGAATTGATCGTGTGTGTAGTATTTCTCGTGGAAGTCTAGGGCATACCGGACTGCTTGGCGGATAGCGTAGGGGGGCACGTCCACGTAGTTCCCGTCGTAGCCTCCGTGTCGTCTCGGGTCGTAGTTTATAATTGATGGGGAGTAGCCTTAAAAATAAGATTAAATTTTAAAAATGATGCAATTATTATGATAAAGGGGTTATTTACCGTAGTATGAAATATCTGGACAGCAAACTCCTCTGAAGCCGTAGCCATAAGTGCATGATTTGTAGTGGTTGACCGTTTCATAGCTGTAGTGCACTGATGTTCCATAGTATTGAGAGCAGAGGGCCAAGGGTTTACAACAACCGGAAGTACCTTCAGGGCCGGAACAACTTGAGTAGAAGGAGTGATAAGGTTGATATGATTGTTGCGGAGGGTACTGCGCACTCCGAGGGTATTGGTTTCCGTACGAAGGTTGGTTGTACCGGGATTGGTATGGAGCTGATCTTGGAACTCGATTCTGTAATCCATAGTTATTTGTTACACTGGAACAGTTAAATATTACTGGAAAGTTGATATCTTACCAATGCAATGTCCTCCCGAAAGTCAAAGTCATCCGGTGGATCGGGATAGTCTTCAGCGTCTGGATTTTCATTTATTAAAGCTGTTAGGAACTCCTCTTCCAGAAAGTAAGTGGCGAGTGGTGGGGGCGTCTGTTGAAATGCTGGATCATTCGCGAAAGAACTAAATCCGCCTCCTTGTTCTCCTTCGCAGGTGACTTTTTTGGCAACAAGGAGGAATATCAAAATCCATTTTGTAGGACCCATGTCTTAACTATCCACATATAAAATATTTATTAATTAAGAATAATTGCTTTTTTGCAAAATTCACTGGCTAAAATGCACTTCAAAATGGCAAATGAAATAATTTTAACACCTTTCTAGATGGATCATACGATGGTGGTGGATAAATGATGACTGACTGTCTATTCCAGCATTTTAAGATGTTACAAGTCATTTTTATGAATTTACATGATGAACCGTTATGCAGGGGAATATTTTTCAAGGACACGTGTATGACCCTATGAATAAATAAAAAGTCAGGTTTTTTTAGTATTTGTCTACATTTTATTTGGATGTACTGTATTCATTCTTTGTTTGAAAATAAGAGCACAAGTTTTCCACCTTTTTACTAAATTTGGAATTGTTACTTCAATTCTGCCTGTGAAAAAGAAATCTTGTTAAAAAACGTTATCAAAATTGATAATTTAATTAACCTTTTTACTTTGTGGGAAAGGAGAGGCTTCCTCGGTGTATGAACAGGCTAAGCAGTTCATTTGCATTGGCTTGGCACAGCCGGAGTAATCATCTATGGAGTCTGGTGGCCAACAATCCTCGGAAGGGATTACTAAAGGATTTTCTTTGATATGTGAGTCAATTGCCTCTGCAACTTTGTCTGCTCTTGAAGAAAAAAAGGTAAATTACCAGACTAAACTAGATTTCCAGAGTTTTCTAAAGAACTTACATTTCTTCACGGCCAAATTCATTCACAATGTAATTTCTAGATTCCTCTGTGACTTCATATGTAAATCCGAGAATGCGTCGGTTTAAAGGCACTGGGAATTGGCTGTTATGTAACCGTTAAGAAATTAGATTTAACTTTAAAAAGATGAAAGTGTTTTTTTACTTACTGTACTACGATTGGAATGAGCAACTCCCAATGTCCACTGTTTAGTAAGTCTTGAGAAGATTTTGAGGCAAAGTGAGAATGTAAAAAGTAAAAATGCTCTGTGAAAGATTTCCTTCTGGAGCAACTTCCGGTTCTGCAACTGTGAAATTGAAACATTCCTGTTTTCACGTTTGTCTCTGGCTTATCTTCCGTTTCTGATCGGCAATGAAGGGTTTCATTTTCTTTGCATAATTTCATAACTGACGCCTTCTCCTCTTCCTTGAGGATTGGAAGGGATTGGAGAAAATCGTAATGAAAGTTAAATTTAATTGCGGCAGCTTCCAACTCGTATTTAGTCCCTGGCTCGTTAACCTCAGACATTATTTGGCGGTAAATGTATTTAAACACTTGAGAAAATGAAGCACTCTTTAAATCTTTCTGTTCCAAGAGGCGTTTTGCTTTCTTAAGGATTCTCCGCTTTTTTAAAGTGTTTAAAGAAAACAGTGTATTTAAACTTGTTGCGCAACACCAAAAGAACCGTTTCTTTATGAATGCTTCTTTAGATTGGCCTTGTCTCTTTAGCCATTCTGAGATTATCCTTCGCTTCCAAAACTCCGGTAAGTGGAGGAGATTAAAGGATTTTTTACTCATTTGTTCTACAACGGAGGAGCGAATTTGATTGTGTAATTTTGTGGAACATGTTAAGGCCTGGGAAATTGCTTGGAATAGGCAGGAGCCGCGCCCGCTATTGGGAATTACTTCGAATAGGCCTACGTCATGGATCCAAATTCTTTGCATTGTGATATCTACTCAGGTGGGGTACAAAATATGCAAAACAAGTACTTATGATTACGCAACTTGACAAATAGATGGATTTGGATTGATTTACAGGTGAAATTGCATGCAAAAAGTATCTATGGGGAGAATCATTTTGGTTTTTATTAATTTCTCGATAAGATTCTCGATTACAAGGTTGGTATTTAAGCTACGAAGTTTTTATCTTCCATCCTTTCCTGTTCTTCGGGCATTTCTTTAAAAATATTTGGTCATTACTGCGTATCCATTTGTTTGCAACTGTTAAGAAAATTACAAAATATCAGCGTTCTTCATTATGTTTCTGCAAAAATATTCGCACTTACTCCATTTGGTTCCGTATAAAACTGGGCATCCTCCATGAACAACGTTGTAGTTTATGTTCCCATCTGAATGTAGATTATACCAGAGTACTGCTGAGCCCTTTACTGGTTGAACTAAAGTTTGCAAAGTGGGGAAACCCGTTCCTCCACCTTTCTCTACGTCTGAAAGCTTTGCAAAAAATAACAATTTGGAAAACATTCTTTACAAAATGCAAATTTGGCTTTTATTGTGCCTTACATAAGCCATAAATGTCAGTATACGATCGCCTCTTTCAAGCTCACTTTCAGGAAAGCGTTCCAGTATCTAAAACATTGAAATTGATTAATCTAAACACAAATTGTCTTAATTTATGAAAACTTACAACTTTTTCGAATAAAGCGTCACTATGTGGGGTGTAGTGGCCACCTGGGCTGTAATTATTTATAATTTAGGTTAATATTTAATTAATTTTGTAAATAATACAAATAATTCTTACTTGTATGCTGCAATTTGTACAATTTCCGTTGAATAATATCCAGTAGTGTTCAATCCCGTTATTAACCCGATTCTTTTATTTAAATATTTAAAATTTTCATTCGAATCGTCTTCAATCCAAGCATTTGCTGATGTTCTGAATCGACTTGTCTGCCCCAAGTCATCCCCTCCCGTTGCTGTTGTTCGGGATTGACGCAATTCATCTCCAACTTCTTTTTTAAGCTCGAGAATTTCACTTTCTGAGAGGAAATCATATATTTGAAGAAGGTATGGGGCATCACTGTGAACCTCTGCTTTTAAAGGGCCGATTTTATAAAATGGATGAGATTTTATGTAAAAGCATTTAAAACTTGAGTTTCTTCCAACCTAAAAAGTTTTAGTTTTAGATTAGTTAAATTATAAAATGTTACGTAATAAGCAAGTACCTGTGTTACTTCGCCACGACAAATCTTTTCGAATAGAAACGGACTAATTGCCAAGTTGATATCATCCGTTGATATATTTTTCTTTGACAGGAAAGTTTCCAGCTCACGATCAACTTGGAGAAACCTTCGGTTTGCGAAATACTCCGAAGAAATGTTTTTTAAAGGTGTGTCAAATACAAAGGGACTGGAGTCTGGGGGAACAAGGTCGGGGTCGTTGTGGTCAAATCCACTTCCATACACTAGTTGGTCATGCTAAAACAGATTTTCTTTTAAGTAAGTCCTTTAAGTCTAGGGCTGAACAGTCAATAAAATCTTGTTGGAAGTGTTCTCCACAGCGTTTTACAGCTCCATCGTAGAAGTCCACTGCGTGCGTGTACATTTTCATTGTCATTGAATGCTCAGCAATTTCAATTAATTGCTGGACAGTGAGTCCACTTCCGGTTTTTAACTCTTGGAGTTGACCATCAATTAACTAAATACATCGCTGAATTAGTATAAATTACGTAATTATTACGTAATTTAATTTTGCTTACGTCTTTAACAGAAAACCGAAATATTTGCCGAAGTCGAAGGATATTCTGCATTGAAACGTTTACATCTCCTTCCTTTGG
Source organism: Lepidocyrtus cf. nigrosetosus NNG-2020 (assembly GCA_027744615.1). Classification (NCBI taxonomy): domain Eukaryota; kingdom Metazoa; phylum Arthropoda; class Collembola; order Entomobryomorpha; family Entomobryidae; genus Lepidocyrtus; species Lepidocyrtus cf. nigrosetosus NNG-2020. The sequence continues at coordinate 6,806 of JAHZNK010000001.1, read as the reverse complement.
GAATTTTATAATCTGTTTGGTTTCTCCGATTATTTTAATCAAGTCTACGCAAATTAAGTAAAAATTACGTAACTGGGATTGTTTTTAATTGCTTATCTTTAACTCACCTTCGTTGTTTGCAATCTCATGCTTATCAAAGTTGTTGATAAACCTTACAAATCTCCGAATTGTCCTGTAGGACTTTAAAGGATGCTTAACCGTCTCATCTGCGATCCATTCCATGTCAACTTTTTCCTTTGTAACCCGATATATAAAACTTTTCAAAGAATTTTAAACTGTTGTCGTTCTCACAAGTCATGTTACTCGATGTAAAGTCGTAAATGTACCTGGAATAGTTAAAAATAATTGAAATTGCTTATTTAAACTTTAAATTTTAACTATTCTTACGTTCCCATATCCTTATGAGCTCCATTATTTAATCCGACTTCAAAAGCTGAGAATATCTTTGGAAGGAGAGAAAGCTCTGTGAGAACAAGTTGCCTGAGGTGGTGGACAGAAGTTGCGTAATCGGGATCGGTGTCATTATAAGGTTGATATGAATAAGTTAGGTTAAATGATAAGAATAAAAATAGCGATAGAATAAACATTTTTTGAGATCTTTGAAAGTCTGAGGGCGTCTGAAAATGATTTGAAAGGATGAAGAGCTCTTGCCGGGTTTGTACTCTGGTGTTCAGTCATTGGAAAGATTAAAATTGCAAATTTGAGCAGAATTGCTCACGAAATTGTATCAATAATCTGGATTACAAATATTACAATCATAAAGGTAGAAAAGCCGTTTGTTTATTCAATAAAAAGGTATTTCTGGTCCACAGGTGTGTACCGGAATTGTGAATTGTTTGCTTTGTTAAATATTTGCTCATGTATTCATATTTCATTGTATTTCAAAATAATTTTTAGCAAAGTTTCCCAGTTCATGCTGTTGCAATAATGCAGAAATCATACATTTAGAATTCCAGGTTTTTTAAATGTCGAGTTACATTGAAAGAGTTATAAAAATTTAAAAAGCTAAATGAAATGGTTTAAAATGAAAGAAAAAGAGCGCGGTACCCAGGTATGCATAGAACTTGCAAATCCTTGCAATTTACAAAAGTCTTTGTCTTTCTATTCCTATGCAATAGTATTCTTATGAGCTCTGTTAGACACAGCTCATTTAATGTTAAAATAAGGGATTGTACAACCCACGGTTAATTTAAACCGTCCATCATCATGTATCATGAAATGCATTATTATTCAGTTACTGCAGTCCTGTTCATACTTCATGTTTAGTAAATAAAATGCTACAAAAGTGTTTACTGTCTTGCTTTTGTTCGTTTCGGGGATTTCCTCAGACTAATAGAGGACTAATAGAGCTTCGTTCATGCTGGGTTGTCAATTACATAAAATTACAGAGTTGAGAGCTCGCAATTTATGCGAGTTGTATGGTAGTACGGACGCTGTATTGACGCTGTTGAGGAGGAGGAGACGATGACCATTTCATGATGATGGCAAATATGCTGCAGTTTTTTTGAAACTTTTAAGCTTTGAAATTTGAACGCTGATCGCTTCTGAAGTAAACTTTAGAATTTATCAAGGAATTTCTCAAGCAAGCCGGGTTGGCTCAAGTATGAAGCGATCTAATCCAGTGAAGAGGAGACGCAAGTTCGATTCTTGCCTAGGCTATTCAAATATATACCTACAGTATAAATACTAAGTTTAAGAGTAATTTTACTAGAAGAGGAGAGATTTAATCGACCAGATTCTTTGTGTTATTACCTTACAGAAAAATAATATTTAATAATACAATAGTAATAAGCCAGTAGCTCAGTGGCAGAGCGCCTCTCTGGAATAAAATCAGTGAGCTTCATTAAATTTTTCGTGTTTTTTGCAAAAAATGTTTAAATGAGACGATTTGCAATAGGAAAGATGATAAACGTTATGAAAAATAGAAATATTAAAAATTGAATGTTTAAATATTGGATTTTTATTGTTTTTCTTATCTATCTTTTAAAAATTACAGTTTTCTTGTTTTTGTTCGTATCTTAATTAATCTTTTATTGAAAATTGACAACGGAAATAACTCTTAGTTTAATATCATTGCAGTTAAAGCCTCTTTTTATTGCTTATTTTTTATTAGAAAACATTGGAAATCATACAATTCGCAATGAAACATTCATTTTCATGAGAGAGATCTATTTAAACTTATAAAAAAGTGGAAGAACTTTTTATGAAAAGAACCCTCTTGAAAAAACCTGGAAAATGAAGGTGACAAAACTTAAAAACCCTCAGTCCAGAAATTGCACAACACCACCAAGAAGAAACTTAATTAGCTTAATTAATCAAATAAAATTATGATAACAACAACAAACAAACCAAAAAGGTTGAGGATGATGACACGGTTTACAAAAAAATGAGATTTGTTGTGACTACCATGCCATGTCACAGTTCTTTATCAAAACGGAAGGTAAAAAATGAGTATTTTATAGAAATTATTTACAAAACTCAATTAAAAATTAACTAAACATGACACAATCCTTTTGTAATAAGAATGTCGTCAACGGCCAGGTAGACATTGTCGGTTAGTGAATTCCTTGGAACTTCGAAAGCCAAGAGGAACATGGAATGCAAGTCAGTAAATTGAACTCTGGCCGTGAGCCAGTCCAAAGCTGAGGACGATTTTTCATTAATCTCAACGGATTTTTTTGTTTGTTTTGCAGAAGTGACTGTGACTTGGAATTTTGAAGAAGTTCCGAATGTTTTTGCTGGGCCGCCATCCTTTCCAAAGATGAAGTTGACAAAGCGGAAGTAAAGACAAACCTGTTCCGTCCCCTTCTGCTTGCATTACAGAGCGTACTTCCAAACTAGAGCGTTTTCCGGGTTCTACAACTGTCGCAAATCCTTTGCCAAACCCAGGTGTTTGATAGGTTGTGTAATTCCAACCCGGACCGAATGATCGAACTGGACATTTTGCGTAGTCAAAGTCGCAGAATAAAACTATCGCGTTTGTGTTTAAAATGGAGTATGCGGGACTTTCTTTAATCCTGAGGATTTCCGTTCTGGCGTTTGGTAATCCTGATGAAGAGGTTCTAGATCCGGAATTCTTGGAAGGTTTGGAAGAGAAGCGGTTGTGTTCTGTTGTGTTTAAAATAGAGTATGCGGGACTTTCTTTAATCCTGAGGATTTCCGTTCTGGCGTTTGGTAATCCTGATGAAGAGGTTCTAGATCCGGAATTCTTGGAAGGTTTGGAAGAGAAGCGGTTGTGTTCTGTGAAATGATTTCGTTGTGGGATGTTTATCGTACTGCTGGCCACAGGAGATATGCGATTGTCGTTGATTTGCTGTTGTTGCGAGGTCGGGCGTGAATTGAAGGTGATGCGAGGGCTGAAAGTAAACGGGCGACGGGTTGTTGGGGCGGGTGTTGTAGGGCGTCTGGTCGTAGTAGTAGTTGTTTGAAAGAATGGGCGCCGCGTTGTTGTTTGAATGGGTTTGGAAAATGTGAAGCCGGTGTTGGGCCTGCTGAATCTGTTAAATGTAGAGGCTGTGTTCTTGCTTTGTTGTTGTTGATGTCCCCTTCCATTGTTAAAACGTAGGCCAAGAGCGTTGTTGGAAATGTCGTTGGTGAACTTTCCTTGGAAATGGTCAATTTCGTTGGATTCAATCTCGTTAAAGATGATTTTTGAAGGGGATGGAGTAGTTGTGGTGGTGGTGGTGGTTGTGGTACGACGCGTTGTTGTGGTTGTTGGGCGTCTTGTTGTGGGCTGTGTTTGTGGAATGAAAGATGGGAAACGGGAGTGACCTGAAGAGGAGGAACCTGGAATTACAAAGAGAATACGTTTTAAATTTTAGATCCGGTGTTGGGCCTGCTGAATCTGTTAAATGTAGAGGCTGTGTTCTTGCTTTGTTGTTGTTGATGTCCCCTTCCATTGTTGAAACGGAGGCCAAGAGCGTTGTTGGAAATGTCGTTGGTGAACTTTCCTTGGAAATGGTCAATTTCGTTGGATTCAATCTCGTTAAAGATGATTTTCGAAGGGGATGGAGTAGTTGTGGTGGTGGTAGTGGTTGTTGTGGTACGACGCGTTGTTGTGGTTGTTGGCCGTCTTGTTGTGGGCTGTGTTTGTGGAATGAAAGATGGGAAACGGGAGTGACCTGAGGAGGAGGAACCTGGAATTACAAAGAGAATACGTTTAAGATTTTAGTAAACTAACCGAAAGACCTTATTAGACGCTTTATACAAGATGTACACAATAATACACAATTTTATAAACATTTTTTGTACAATTTCGATTAAAAATTACAAAATATACACAAATTATGCCGCTTGGCTTAAGACCAAGAGTATTTTTACACTATTAATTCTTTTTACAACTTGTTACGCAATATTTTGAGTATGATGCTTCGTATTGATGCAGTATTATCATACATCATACTTAAACCTGTACATTTATACAATTTCAAGGACAATTTTATTACACGGGATACGGGATCAAGTTACTTTCCTGTAAGAAGCAAGTCCTATTTGCTAAATAAATGTAGTACGACAGTTAGTAATAAATAAATTATTTTAGTAGCAATGTTAAATAAAAGTTGCGAATTTACATAAAAGATTAAAAAAGAAAGTAAATAGCGAGTTGACATTGAACATTTACCCTTAAAATTTCTCGGAAGTTTCTTTTTATAGACGGAGCACTCTCTCGGGCATGCAAATAGTATCCGTTACACCATAAATAAAGTAAATAAACAAGCAAAAAATATAAAAGGTTGAAAAGGAAGAATAAATATTGCACAATTTTTTTAAAAGTTGAAAGAGAAAATGGCAACATAAACAGAGAATAGGTCAAACAAGTGAAATTATTAAGGCAGTGATTTTAATTTGAGAGGTAAAATGAGAATATAAAAAATAAAGTAAAAAGTGAGTGTAAAAGCAATAAATAATAAATAAATGCAATAAATAAGAAATACAAACAAGAAGTTCAAATGTCATCAATGAAGTTGATGATGATACACGAATTGATTTCCTAAGCCGCTCCCTTGATGAATATAGTGCCCGGAGGAGGAAACGGGGGAATGGAGGGAAACTCCAGAGAGAGGATGGGTTATCGCTGGTGCGTGGTGCACTGAAGATAAGCCATGATGCTGTTGAACAACGTGATGGTTTGTAGGAATGCCCACGTGATGCTGTGGAATGTGGTGGACAACAACGTGATTTCCATTTGGGTTTCCATGATGTACTATTTGATGGTGATACTGGGCCTGAGGTTTTCCAACAGCGGTTCCTGGATGGTGCTGGAGTGCTGTAGAAACTGTTGGAAGCACTTGATGCGAAACATAATGGTACGGTACTGCCACAGGGACAGGCTGTGGATGGACAATGAGAGGGACGTGTGGATGCTGGACTACTGGGAATGGATGATATGGAATCAATGCAGTTTTGGAAATATGGTGTCTTGTGGAATGATGGATGGATGTTGGGGTTCCTAATGCTGGTAAAAAGAGAAAAGGTCGAAATAAAAAGCCGTCCTTTTGAAGCACGAGGATACGTGTAGACTTATGTGACGCGGTCAATAAATAAAGAGTGAAAGAAAATAAATTATAATTAAGAAATAAATTACCCGAGAATTTAAATATGGAGAGGTCATATAGGAAAGATTAGGTCAAGGTCTTATCAATACCTTATCTATTCGAAAACTCTTCCTTTTCCAACCCACTGTCTTACCTTCCTGAATCCATTCAGCGAATTATCCTCGTAATCCATGCATTCAACTAATTCTACTCTAGTTATTTAATTGTTAATTTTTGTCTTATGATACTTCTACATTGTAAAGTAGAGCAACTTTGGAGCAATTACGTCATTTTTACTTATTTTAATTAACTTATGCAAAATAATTAACTTTGCTCATTAATTTTCTGATTGATTACTTGCTCCACCTTAAAAACAAAAGCAAACCTTGCTTCGACTATGCTTGCTCTACATTACATCAGACTATTTCAATTAGATTATGATCAAATTGATGCTAGTATGATTTTGTATTACGCAAATTATTCATTCACGACTAGCAATTAAAGTCATTTTGACCTTCAGCTAAAATCACAGAAGAGTTATTGCAGCTATTGTTATTGCTATTATCTAAGTTAGTAAAAGAAGGCATGGGAGGACCTGATGTGCAAAGGCCAGGGTACTGGTTGGAGCAGCGAGTTCCTTCCGGACATGAAGAACATGGAGAGCCACGCTTGTACATTTCTGTCGTTATAACGTTTCCAGCGGGACCGTAATTGCAAATGTACAGTTTCCTGTTCCACTTTCCGTCTTTGTAGTATGCGTAGCCACATCCGATTTTATACGTTTCAGCCCAAAGCATTTGAGTGTAATGGCCCAGCTCTTTAATGAATCTAATAAAAAATTAGAAATCATAAGAATTACATAAAAACCGTGTTTATTACAGGAAATAATTTTTCGGAACTTACTCAAAATAGTCGACACTTCTTGGATTGAACCTCGCAACTTCATCGTACCAAGCCATAATTGCTTGTTCCCAGTTGGCCCCATCACGTAATAAATTCTCAGAAAATTGATATAGATTTTGGCCAGTTAAGAATCGATCTGTAGAAAAAACAGGATTTTTAATTAGGTAATCATAATTTTATTATTACATGGATTTTCCATCCAGACTATAAAATTTTTATAAATATTTTGACTCGTAAATAATTTAACGAGCTTAACAAGCTCCCTAAAAACCTTTGGAGTGTGGAGGGAACGTGAGAAAACAGCAGTTTGTAAAGGTCATAAAACTTGCAATTATTTATGATGGAGCTCATCTTCTCAAATCATTGGGC